>OY292513.1:9385639-9575763 GCA_958496365.1 Subacronicta megacephala | reverse complement strand
ATTAAAGAAAATTTCTAGTGAAAGAAAAATTCGATCTCAGGCAGGGTTTGAACCTGCGTCCCTCTGGTTAAGTACACCAGACGCTTTACCAATTAAGCTACCGAGACCACTGCCTGTGATGTCGAATTTCTCTTCCACCTTCTACGTCTTGAGGCGACGTCGGCACCATATTGAAGACCATTACCTATGTCTTTCAACCAACACGACTGCCTTTACAGGTAGTTCAATGTCGAACGATGTTACCTTACCGTATTATGCTTATTTTTTATTATTTTTTAGCATTAAATATTGCGAAATTTTCACAAAGAAATGAATTTTCTAATTAAAGAAAATAGAAAGAAAAGAAAGGCAGTCGTGTTGGTTGAAAGACATAGTAATGTCTTCAATAGATGGTGCCGACGTCGCCTCAAGACGTAGAAGGTGGAAGAGAAATTCGACATCACAGGCAGTGGTCTCGGTAGCTTAATTGGTAAAGCGTCTGGTGTACTTAACCAGAGGGACGCAGGTTCAAACCCTGCCTGAGATCGAATTTTTCTTTCACTAGAAATTTTCTTTAATTAGAAAATTCATTTCTTTGTGAAAATTTCGCAATATTTAATGCTAAAAAATAATAAAAAATAAGCATAATACGGTAAGGTAACATCGTTCGACATTGAACTACCTGTAAAGGCAGTCGTGTTGGTTGAAAGACATAGTAATGTCTTCAATAGATGGTGCCGACGTCGCCTCAAGACGTAGAAGGTGGAAGAGAAATTCGACATCACAGGCAGTGGTCTCGGTAGCTTAATTGGTAAAGCGTCTGGTGTACTTAACCAGAGGGACGCAGGTTCAAACCCTGCCTGAGATCGAATTTTTCTTTCACTAGAAATTTTCTTTAATTAGAAAATTCATTTCTTTGTGAAAATTTCGCAATATTTAATGCTAAAAAATAATAAAAAATAAGTATACCTAGCATGTTAAAAAATAACATGATACTTATGAGTGCCCTTGGCAGAGATGGTGATACAAATTGAACTCGAGTAGAGTTCAATGTGTATCACCATCTCTTAACTCAAAGGTTAAGCTCAAAATACAAGCTGTGCCCATTTTAGCACTAGCTATACATTATGCAGCAGCAGCTATATCACCAATCACCATCTGATTATCCAGTTGTCATACTATTGGATTTTTAAAACTACCGATAATAGTCAAAAATTTCAATAGATCGTAATGATTTAATAGTAAGTTTAAAGAATAAGTAAGTTTAAATAAATAATATCATGCAATCGGAAGCAATAGGTACTTATAGATACATTTGAAATTTAAGAAGACACCTATCTTTTTTAACACGCTTTTATTAGCTTAACTTGTAATTATCTATTACGCAATGTAATAAAATCTTAAAAGTCGATTTTAACTTACTTTTAGAAGTAGGTTAAAATCTACTTCTAAGACTTTACAAAGTTTCAATGTATCAATTAGTTGTTGCATTGACACTTTGTACCTATGTAGTAATGTATAGGTAATCTTATAATTTGGAGCTGATCTGATGATGTGGCGTCTAGTAAACCGCTCAAGTTTGGGCCCATAGTCATTGTCATAGTTTTTTCAGTCCAATAGATTGGGCTTGGTAACGAGGGTCTGGTGATGGAGCAAGGATAGTATAGGGAACTCAGTGGTTACTCGTAGGTAACGTGCTCCAGTTTGGCCTTAGTTAGATGACTTTAAGCAAATCGCTCTACGCTTAATTATATAAATAGTCAAGCGTGCAGCGTTTTGTTTAAAGTGTTTAAACTGATTAAAAGTACCTACATACAACCACAAGACGCTCCACGGATTATAAATTAACAATTGGATATAAAAGTAGTGCAAGGTTACCAATAACTTCCGAAAATGATTGAAATTTAATTAGAAATATTTTTTAAATGTTTAGTTCGTGATAAAAGTTTTAATTTCAAGGTAACTTTTTAAGTATTCGGGTTTATTGATTTTTTAGATACCATCACGCCCATATTCCCCGAAGGGTTAGGTAGAGGTGTCTCTCATGTCCACCCACAGTTCACCGGTATGTTTAGGTCTTATGTAATAGGTGGCGAGCCTATTGCCAAACTCCGAGCTGCTACTGAGAATTTCATAAGAAAACGAAATAACACTTTGCTCGACTTGGGAATCGAACCCAAGACCTCTAGCATGCCAGTCGCGCTTAAGACCACTGGAATAATAAGGCAGTTTTTTATGTGTTATTTTATATTTACAATGAAATATTTAAACCGGTATAAATCCTACATAGTCACTCAAAATATCAAATTAAAAATGATTTACCTGAAGAAACCTATTGTATTTTTCTTTTTCACAATATCACCTTATTGAATTTTTATTACTGTCATGACATACCTACTACATCTCAGCTTCTATTCTAATCTCATACTTCGCTCTCACCTAAGATTAACAAATCCATCCATAATCTCTATCCATACACTTTCGACATTGTGGTAAGCTAAGTGATACATAATGAGCTGTCTATTTATTCGATTGTAGAAAGTCGTATCAGGGACTCAAAAAGTCATATCTACTTCGTCATACTACATCTTCGCTTTCGGTTAGCTAAATCAGGATCAAACTGAAGGGCAGAGTGTTTCCGCAGCATTACGATAAGAGTTCAGTAGTTGGATAGAGTCGACACTTTTAACACTGCGCTCTGTGCTCTTTCCATATGGAGCATGTATTTAGCATTTTCCAGAACCACCCAAAGCTGCAATAAAATATTATTATTTTATCATGGAATATGCCAGAGGAAAGTAAATCGTTCGCAGTGTAATGCAATCAACAGATAATAATAATAATAATAAACCCCCTCCGGGATAAACGTTAACTCACCATGAGACTAACGTAAAACTGGAGGGTAGATTATAACCGCTTTCTGTCAACCTATGATAATAAAACAAAAAATGTATCACAAGGTCTAAAGAGAGCGCACAAACCGCAGGGCAGCTTGTGGCGAGCTGATGGTGAGTGGCGACACTGCGGTCCTTATTGCCCCAGAGAGTCGGTCAGGGCCTCGTCTCCAGTTTTCCCGTTTTGGGTAGCTGGAGTGGAATCCAAGAGCGCCCGCAGGACTCTCGACTCTGCCTTGCCTTAATTGGCCGGTCAGAGGGGGGCTGCCAGAGCTATATGCTCGGGGGTGGAAGTGTCTAATGGCATAATAGCGGGGAAACCCACTCCGGGTCTCTTCTAGACCCGCGATGGTGAAACCGGGGCCGCACCTCTCTACACCCCTAGCCGCTCACGCCGCTGTTGCCGCCTTCTGCCTGTACTGGCAGCTTTTCGGGGGGCCCAGCTAGTGAGGTGGCAAGTCACCGTCTGCCATCCCTAAGGATGAAAGTTCGAGGCTATAGGTAGACGCCGTTTTCTTCCGGCAATAGAGGTTATTGGTCCACCAAACACCCACACCCATAATCCCATTTATTTCTCTTCCATGTTTAACAATAGTCCTGCCCTTACCCGGGAGACTCCATGGCTGTACTCCTATAGTGCAGATGTGGAGTGTCCCGGGTTGGTGCCCCATCCCATATTAGATTAAAGTTCTCCAAGGGGCCTCTGCGCGTTGGACCTGTGTCCCCCCGCACGCCTGCCAAAGGTCCGGATGCCTTCCTCACGGGAGGCATGCCGTGATATCCAAGGTGGAGATACAAATAATAATAATAAACCCCCTCTGGGACAAACGTTACCTCACCATGAGACTAACGTAAAACTGGAGGGTAGATTAAAATCGCTTTCTACCAACCTATGATAATAAAACAAAAAATGTATCACAAGGTCTAAAGAAAAGCGCACAAACCGCAGGGCAGCTTGTAGCGAGCTGATGGTGAGTGGCGACACTGCGGTCCTTATTGCCCCAGAGAGTCGGTCAGGGCCTCGTCTCCAGTTTTCCCGTATTGGGTAGCTGGAGTGGAACTCCTAGAGCGCCCGCAGGACTCTCGACTCTGTCTTGCCTTAACTGGCCGGCCAGAGGGGGGCCGCCAGAGCTATATGCTCGGTGGTGGAAGTGTCTAATGGCATAATAGCGGGGAAACCCACTCCGGGTCTCTTCTAGACCCGCGATGGTGAAACCGGGGCCGCACCTCTCTACACCCTTAGCCGCTCACGCCGCTGTTGCCGCATTCTGCCTGTACTGGCAGCTTTTTGGGGGGCCCAGCTAGTGAGTTGGCTAGTCACCGTCTGCCATCCCTAAGGATGTAAGTTCGAGGATTTAGGCAGACGCCGTTTTCTTCCGGCAGTAGAAGTTATCGGTCCATAAAACACCCACATCCATAATCCAATTAATTTTAATTATATATTTTACAATAGTCCTGCTCCCACCCGGGATACTCCATGGCTGTACTCCTATAGTGCAGTTGTGGAGTGTCCCGGGTTGGTGCCCCATCCCATATGAGATTAAAGTTCTCCAAAGGGCCTCTGCGCGTTGGACCTGTGTCCCCCCGCACGCCTGCCAAAGGACCGGATGTCTTCCTCACGGGAGGCATGCCGTGATATCCAAGGTGGAGATACAAATAATAATAATAATAAGTTTATTGACACAAGATACAGGAATACAGAGTTGTATACATTGCCTTAAATAACTATTTTTACAATTTTTGTTGGAGATACAATTAATACAGAGTAATGGCTCCCGCACTAGGAAAATCCTGTGTTGCGGGGGACATCCTTACGTCTTCAAAAATAATGACAAAAAATCTTTCGAAGATCTCTACGCAATTTATACGACGCGACAGGATAAAGTATGATGTGTGTGAGTGTGGGCGCGCGCGCGCGCGCGTGGATGTGTGTGTGTGTGTGTGTGTGTCAATTTGTGCGTGGGTTTCGGTGTGTGCGTGCGTGTGTGAGAGAGAATATGAGAGTATGGGTGAGAGTAGGTGAGTAAAGGTTTCTATGATTTATTTATATTATATTTATATTTCTATGATTCTTTCTTCTTATTTATACTTTTTTTTTAATTCACTACGTAGACCTTAAAAAATGATGAAAAATCATCATTTTGTTTTTTTCTACCTTATGAGGATTTTAAAAAGCGCGCTTTCAAAATTTACCCTGATGCTACTGTGGTGCCACCCTAATTTTATGCATTTTTACCACGGAGTAGAGAAAAAAGCGGAGATGCCGCAAGGCAAAATTTCTTTAGAAAGCAGCGTCGCCTGAATGCGGGTGACAGGGGGACGAGGTAAGGCGATGGCTCCACCCCACGATAGAAAACCCGCCCTTTATTTGTAAATCCATCTAGTGGTGAATGGAATTATTACAGTCAAATTGAACTATACTCCATTTGGTTAGGTACTTAACTAAAGGTAAACAATAAAAATGGCGGCGTTCAGGGCTCTTCAACCTTTATTACAATGGTATCTTATGAATTGGGAGTGAAATTAATAACAACACATCTAACAATCAATAAAAACAACGAACAAACAAAACTATAACTAAATAATACAATTTACGGCAAAAGAAACACAAAAACGAACGAAAGTACAAACTGTTACGAATGACGTCTGGTTATCCGACTAAGTATAATATCGGTTAATTATTTTGCCGCGCTTCCTCGCGCTACTACTTCTTAATTTTTTCGAGTTATCAAAAGTCTATTATGTAGAAAAAGGTTTCGATTTCCTGTCTTTTTAGATTCTTTCTAGTAGGCACATTGCAATACATTATGACATAATTATCAGATTTGATTTATTTATTGGTCGCAAGCTTAAGAATTTATAATTACCATTTAATATTAAACAAAGTAGTAAAATATGCTAGTATAGTAAAGGAAAATTATTTTGAATGATTCATTTATTTATTTTGGTTACGTTTTGTTTCAAGATAAAAAATGGCCCTATATAAGAACCTTTTTTATGATTTGTTTACCTTTAGTTAAGTACCTAACCAAATGGAGTATAGTTATTTTCATTTTAGTTCGTCTATTTGCCACTATGGCGTAACAAAGCATGATACTTTGATCCAGAACATTCTATGTGCGTTAGAATTAGGGATGTTAAAAAATAATCGATTATTGAAAAAAACGATTATTATTTCATAAAAATCGATTTTTTATAAGCAATTATTATTTTTTAAAAATCGATTATTTGTTCATCGATTTTTTTATTTTAAGCGTCCCCATTCCGATTTTTTTCTACTGGCATCTATTAAAATTACAAGAAACACCGCTATCCGCTATCCATTTGAGGGCAGGGGGGGTTCGTTATTATTTTGCAAATTGTTCGTAGATAACCTTCGAGCAACAGGGAGTAGCCTTAGCGATTTATTACCAACCAAATACGAATTACTACGAACAAAACTAAAACTGTAATGACGACACACTAACACATACAAAATTAAACAATCCTAACAAGCATTGCACAGCGCTGAAACAGCAAATAGCCGTCTAACCAGACGAAAAAACATGCAGCACTAAAACGCTTTTTAAGTTAAGGCTCTCTCGCTAATAAGAAAGGTTGAAAGCGCCGTAAAATTCATGGTGCTTTGACGCATAGGCGTTTGGTTCAACGTTATAGGTAACATCACTAAATTATTCATCGGCAAGATTTCGGATTTATCGCTCGACCGATACGTATTTTGGAGGGGCTAGCGGTAGACTTGAGCGATTCGTTCCGATGAACTACTCAAACACAGTGAACGAACTGAACTCGTTCAGTACTGTGCGGAATTATCGTTCCACAGTTCACCGGCTCATTATAATCCCGCGTCTCACTCAGTGCACGACTCAGTGGTTGTTTGAGTGCGTCACCAACTCACCACTAAGTAAGATCAGATTCGTCGTCGCACATACACTGACAATTGTATATCGCTTTATTTTTCTTTATTTATATTCGAAAGACGAGAAGAGAAGAAATTCAAAAGACGTAAACTATTTTAGTCTTTATTTCATGAGACAATAGGTATATTTATGTATACGTTCGTTTACGTATGAAGGAAATCGAATCTATTTTCTTGTTATGAACTTCATAAGTGACGTAAATCTTTATGAACTAATAGCCCTTTGATTATAAATGAATAACCATACAAGTTCAGAGTACGGCTTACTACTCCTGATTCAAGGAACGAAATGAACTGTGGAACGATTTAGTGGAACGAGTTCACTTCATGGAACGAGATTTGATGAACGAGTTCCAATAAGTGAACGACAATGCCCAAGTCTAGCTAGCGGACTCAATGTTGTTGGTACACAAATCTGATAATAATTTAAAATAGAATACACGAATTTGGTGTCTAAATGTAATTAAATAAAAAAATACGGTAAAGATTTATTTACATGTGAAATTTCATACCATGTTTTAGTAGATTTGATGTTCCAGAAAATAAAAATCGATTTTTAAATAATCGATTTTTTTTACCGCAAAGTCACATCCCTAGTTAGAATGGCTCATCAATTAAAACCGACTACCTACCAACAGATGGCGCATTTTTCTTATATTCAATTCTTGTTCTTGTTTTATGCATAAGGTATATAATTTATCTATAAAGTAACTTTTAGTAAGCAAAATAAACATTAGCAAGTAATTTGAGCAGAAAATTGGCTACAAATAACATGCATTCATAGTATAAAAACACGTAATCTATAAGAAGTTGTTAGAAATCTTATAATGCTTCTCTTCAACGGTAGATGTCTCTATCTTCAATCTGGCGATCAAGCTAGAAAAATATTGTGTTTATAATATGAAAATATTAATTTTAGGGACTTATGCCATCAACATGTTTTAGTTTTGATCCGGAACAATTGTTGCATCCAACAACAGCGCACTTCATTATTAAAACAATGTAACAATATTAAAAACCTATTAAAATACGACGGATCCACGGATCCGAACGCGATCAAGATTAATTCAAAACTAAGGTTTTCGGCCCCGCCCACTGTGACGTCATGACCTAGTTGGAGGCGCATGACCTACTTGCCTTGTGGCATCTCCGCTTTTTTCTGTCCTCCGTGATTTTTACGGACACTTTTTCATGTTACTCACGTGATTCTCCTTACCTCTACCCTCCATAGACACAGACAAAAGAGCGGATTCTTTGGCGGGAATTTGAATTGAAAGGGCGCTAAAATTTGCTAATTTGAAAATAAAAATATTTTTGTGTATATTATAGTTAAAATTTGATTAATAATTTGTAAATAATCGTTTTGTAAATAGATATAATGTTAACCAGTGAGGCCGGGGGTGAAACCCCCCCGGCCACCAAAGGCCCGGGGTCTTCGGGCAAGCGAGCCAGAAAAATGAACGAAAATGATGGTGTTAGCGGCGGTGGTGAGGAAAGTTTGAACTTTTTACCTTTTCTCAAACCTAATTATAAAAGACTGTACCCTGAAAATTCTACAAAATATGAATTCTAAGTGTTTGTTGAAAGCAGTAATAATGAACGATTGGGTAACAAAAGTCCCATTTACCTTAATCATATATTCACGGCAGAAATTAAAGGAGTAGTGGCCATTCACAGAGTGAACGCGAATAAAATTGCGATTATATTTAAACAATATAATACTGCCAACAATTTTTTGGCAAATAATGTTTTTCTAGAAAGATATAAATTGAAGGCATTCATCCCAGCAGCTCAAATTGAAAAAACTGGAATCATCTGATATGTTCCATCTAACATTTCTAATAAAGAACTGTATTGCAAATTATCTTCCACCTATGAAATTATTGCTGTGCGTCGCTTTTTTAGAAAAGTAAACAATGAAAAAGTGCCTTTACAAACTCAGCATAACTTTCCTAGCCAATACATTACCTGATTCTGTACAGTATGACTTGTTTTCATACCGCGTATTTGAGTACATCCCTCCTCTGCAACAGTGTTATAGATGTTTTAAATTTAATCACTCGGCAAAGGTCTGTAATGGCAAACAGCGCTGCAGTATCTGCTCGGGTGAACACTATTACAAAGACTGTGATAAACCTAATGAACTAAGTTGTATCAATTGTAGTGGACCACATCTAGCAATTTCAAATTCATGTCCTGTTAAAATAAAGAAAAATCTAGAAAAGAAAAACAAAATTACTTATGCAAGCACTGTTGCCGTTACAAATGAAAAGAAAAATTATGCTGATTTTCCAGCTCTTGTATATAATAACAAAAATATTGTAAATAAATCAAGCAGTGACCCTGCTGTCCCTGTACAAAAAACTGTAAATAAAGGTCAACAATCTGTGAAATCTGTTACACAGAGATCTCTATCTGTAGATGAACTTAAAAGTCAATTAATTAATAATGCTGACTTAACCAATGCTATAGTTCGAACTTTAATTTCTATAGCTAACAAAGGTGACGACACTCCAATTACTTCTGTTGCCATTAAAGATTTATTACTCAAAAACCTTTCTTAATTTATGGATTATAGTACCTCAAATAAGTCTTCTTTAAGAATAGCCCAATTTAATATTCAAAGTATTTATAATAAAGTCCCTCTTTTGTTAACTTTTCTACGAGAAAATGACATTGATATATGCTTATTAAATGAAACTTGGTTACGAGACAGTAGACCTTGTCGAATACCTGGATATAACATGTATTATAAAAATGCTTCAAATGAACATGGTGGGGTAGCCATACTAATTAAACCACATTTAAAATATAAAGCACTTTCCACAGTATTTTATGATGAACTGCAAACTGTGGCATTGTCCATATCTACTTCTAGAGGAGATATTACTATTTTGTGTGTTTATTGCCCGCCTACGGGCCCGCTTAGAACAACTTGCGTGACCTTATTCACAATCTTCCTAAGCCTATATTCGTAGCTGGTGACTTTAACGCTCATCACATCGCTTTCGGATGCATATCAACTAAACGGAGAGGAGAGCAATTATATAAAGTTATAGATGAGTTAGATTTATGTATACTTAACGAAGGTGACGTTACTACTATGCAATATCCAAATCGTAATCCATCAGCTATTGATGTGGTTTGGCTAGCCCATCAATTACCCCTCTTTGTAAATGGTCAGTCCATGATGATAACATGGGCAGTTATCATTTCCCAACAATAACAGAAATTACTATTTTAACTGATCAATACAATGTAAATCCTCCTATGGATAAATTTATATATAATAAAGCTGATTGGAACCAGTACAATGAACTTTCGAAAACATGTTTTGATAATATTATTCTTAACAGTTATGATCCTCTTAGCTCTTACAATTCATTCTGTGATACACTTTCTACCCTGAAATCAGAATGTGTACCAAAATTTACCAAATCCACAGAATACAAAAGTAGGCCACCTGCACCTTGGTGGAACGATAAATGTAAAAATAGCGTCATTGCATCTAAAGAGGCTTTAAAATTATACAGGAGACTACCTACTATTGAAAATTATATATCTTACAAAAAAGCAGATGCTTTGAAAAAACGAACTATTGCTGAAGAGAAAAAGAATAGTTGGAGATCATTGTGTGACAGTTTTAACAGAACTACGCCTATTTCAACCATTTGGAATAATATTAAGAAATTTAAAGGACTTAAAGTTAACAAATCTTACTCTGATGAATTTATTCCACAATTTTTAAACAAATTATCAGATAACGATAATGAAAAAACAACTGATTTAAATATTTTTTTTAACTTACATAACAATGACATAAAATATTTGCTAGATCCATTTACATGGTGCGAGTTCTTGATTTGTCTTCAATCTAGAAAAAAATACTACTCCTGGAATGGATGATTTTCCCTATATCTTGATTAGCAAATTAAATATTAAAGCTCAGAAGTTATTTTTAGTTATTCTCAATAATCTTTGGCATAAACAAATAATACCATTGTCATGGAAAACACAATGTGTTATTCCAGTTCTAAAACTTGACAAGCCTCCAGATAACTGTGACTCTTATAGGCCTATTTCATTATCTTCTTGCTTAGGAAAAATATTTGAAAATATGGTAAAACTTTGTCTGGATCATTTTGCTGAATCAAATAGTCTTCTACCAAATTTCCAATATGGTTTCAGAAGAGGCAGAAGTTGTGCTGACAGCTTCACTTGTCTCGTTTCAGATCTGAAATATGCAAAACAAAATAAGAAAAGTGTAGCATATGCCTTTCTAGATATTCAAGGGGCATTTGACAATGTTCAACCGCAAATTCTAGTTCAGGTGTTATCGGGGTTAGGCATACCTGGCCTACTCTGCAAGTGGATTTTCGAATTCCTAAGCAATAGAATTCTATATGTTAAATATAACAACATTTTACATGGACCTAGAACTGTTTCTAAAGGCACAATGCAAGGGGCAACATTGTCCCCACTTATATACAATTTATATACATCTGAAATTTGTAAATATGTAAATACTGAAAATGTAAATATTCTCCAATTTGCTGATGATTTAGTAATATATAGTGTAAATAATAATATTGACATGGCTATTGATAATGTTAATTCAACTCTTGTTCATTTAAATGGTTATGATAAGTTGCAACTTAAAATTAATCCCCTCAAAAGTAGTACCATGATATTTAGCAAAGATTTTCCTTCTACTGCACTCTTGTACAATGATCAGACTATTCCTGTCGTTAACCAGCATAAATTTTTAGGTGTAATTATTGACAAAGATTTATCCTTTAAGCCACATATCAACTACATTTCACAAAGAGCAATGAAAGGCTTGAACATCCTCAAATGTTTAACTGGGGTATCATGGGGAGCAGATCCTTTGACTCTATCCATTTTGTACAAAGCTATTATAAGGAGTCATTTTGATTATAGTTGTATAGCCTATTTAGATAGTAAACATGTAAATAAATTAGACTTAATACAGAATAAAGCTTTGAGAACTATATTTGGGGCCATGTGCTCTACTCCTATTAGAGCCATGGAGGTTGAAACTGCTATAATGCCACTGTCTCTTAGACGATTATTACTTGCAAAAAGATTTTGTGTAAAGCTCTTAGCCACCAACAATCAATATGCCATTAAAAAGATCATACCTTACTCAATACCAATTCCAACTCCATTAACTTCAGCTGCTGATATTCTAAGCCACAAATTTCCAAGATTATCCCAAATTCTAGTAGACCTGAACAAAAAACATCAGAAATTACAGAAAACAAGTTTATGGCCCTTTTATGCTAAACAGTTCTATACATTGGTAAATGAAATTAACATTATTAAAGTAGAAGTAAATAATAATCTAGATTTACTACAGTTTTTAGATGAAAACAAATACTACACTTTATATACTGACGGAAGTAAAACTAATTCACATGTTCGAAGTGCCATTTATGATCCCCAGATAAAGTTTTGTCAAAGCTTTATTCTGGATACTACTTGTAGTATATTTACAGCAGAGGCATATGCAGTCTTTGAAGCGCTTAAACATATTTACTTTATAAATAGTTGTAATAAAAACTTCCTTATTTTGGCTGATTCTCTCAGTGTGATTAAATGTCTAGAAAATTATAATGTACATTTTAAAACAAGTTATATTGTATATAAAATTAAAGAAATATTACTTGCCTTAAGTCAAAAAGATGTTGAAGTTGCCTTTCTGTGGATTCCTTCACATAAAGGCATTACCGGTAATGAAGTAGTGGACAAGGCTGCATGTGAAGGGTTAAACTCATTAGATGTAAGACATATTACTGATATTCCATTTACCGATACCTATAATGAAATAAGAAAAGATGTGTTATTGCTATGGGATGATGTCTGGAAGAAAGACAGAGAAACTAAAGGCAAATGGTATGGAAACATTCAAGAAGTAATACCTGCGAAGCCTTGGTACACCAAGCTAAAAGTAGCAAGCAGAGATTTTATAACCACTATTAACCGACTACGTTTTGGCCACCACAAAACTCCTGCACATTTGGGACGGCTCAATATAATAACAACGAATTTATGCCCATACTGCAACAATAATCAAGTTGGTGATATTCAACATCTGTTATTTATATGTTGTCAGTTTAATATTCAACGACTTTTACTAGCCAGTGAACTGACAGGAAATGAATGATTGATATTGAAAGTAATTCAGGTGAAATTGATACTAATGAAGCCCGCCGCTTAGAAGACTACTTAAAAAATCACAAGAATTTTATTCCATTATATAATTTTATAAAACATACAATTGAAAAATTGTAAAGACGAAGAAAATGAAGACTTGGCTTTATTATAAAACATACAGTTGAAAAATTGTAAAGATGAATTAAATGAAGACTTGGCTTTTTAAAAAACATACAGTTGAAAAATTGTAAAGATGAATAAAATGAAGACTTGGCTTAAAGGACTTTGCATCCAAGCCAAAACCAATAAAAAAAAAAAAGACAAAAGAGCTGACTAACTGACAGCTGTCTACGCTGATAATTCTTTCATTTCCTTCACATGACATGACAATGAATGACAGTGACGGAACGAAGACAGTCCGAGATTCACTTCACTTTGACTTCATTCTTAATCACAGTTTATCATTGTTGTGTTCATTGTGTACCCTCACATCGGATCCAGAAAGACGTCTTTGCTCTCGTTATCCCCTAAAGTAAATGTCTCAACCAATACTATAATATTGCGGTAAGTACCTAATATTGTTTTCCAAATATTATAATACACTGTACCATTGTTATTGGTGATTGCATTGCGGCACTGCAGTTTGTTATTCTTATGCTGTTTTAAGGGATGCCAAGGATTAAAGATTGAATCTGCGTAGGTTGGGTTGAAGCAGGATTGCGTGGGCTGGTCAGTGTGTAGGTACCTACATCCCCTTTGTTCTTTTTCCCATCTTGACCTTATCTTTATAATAATTATGGCATATTATGCTTTTGTTATCTTTATTAGTTTTAGCTAGATTTGCGATTTTTTTATTTGTTTTGATTGTGAAACTATTATATAAAATATATATACATTATATAAAAAAAATATTGGGGATAGTTAATTACGAAAGTTATGTACATAGTTAAGTAATGCAATACAGGTGTTGGAACCTTTTTTAAGTGCATGCTTTGCTAAATTTGGCCAAATAATATATTGTTGTAAGCGGTTGATATACCCATTTTGAATTTTAAACAACGCCATCAATGATTTTATTCAGGAACAACCTGAGCTTCGGAAAATATTAAATTTTAAATTTTGTGAATAAGTTATTTTCTGGGGTAAAATTTAGCCTATGTTTTAAATTAGACCTGTAGCAATACATCGGTGAAAACTGCATTCAATTCCATGCAGTGGTTTTTGTGTGATGCGGGTACAAACATACAGACAGACAGACAGACAAAAATTCTAGAAATTGTTGTTTTGGCTTTTCTTGTACAGACATCGGCCTGTTACAATTTTATTATATGTTGAGATTACACAAATAATAATTTTGGTCAGTCAACAGTTCCACTAAAATTATGGGTTTGTCCTATTGATTCAAAAAAATAAATAAATATAATAATAATATATTCAAATTAATAGTAGGCAGATAATCCCACCCATCATTCCTGTATTTATACACAAATTTTGGTGTATCTCGAATTATAATATTGGTCAGTCAACAGTTCCACTAAAATTATGGGTTTGTCCTATTGTTTTAAATATAATAATAATATATTCCAATTAATAGTAGGCAGATAATCCCATCCATCATTCCTGTATTTCCCGAAGGATTAGGCAAGGTGTACTTAATGCACACATACAGTTCACCAGTATGTTTAGGTCACAAGTATTGAAGGAGAGTCTATGCCCATTCACAAGGCACATGTCCAAACTTTAAGCTGCTTCTAAGAATTAATAGAATATAAAAGAACTCATTAACACAATAAATAAATAAACACTTGTCAACCTGAGAATCATTGAGGAGTCATGCACCACTAGACTAATGAACCAGTGAATCTTTCAACAATTGACATTAGATATATTAAATTTATATATATTGGTATATATTTATTAACTTAAAAATTCTAACTGATTTCCATCAGTTAGAATTTTTAAGTGCCATTCCGAAAATCAATTTATGTGTTGAAACCTGAGGTGGCGGTTATTATTTTTCTATATAAATTCATGTGTGTCATTGTCATGGTTTCTCGGAGTGCTGATTACGAAATTGACATTATTTTGAAATGGTGGTAATATTTCTGAATAAATTGATATGGATGTCTACTAGAGACACCAGCATGCTGCGGGCAAGAGTTGAAGGGGAGAGACATTCTTATAACTCTTTTATAAGAATGTCCCTGTGTTGGAACCAGCATGCTGTTGTCAAGAGTTGAAAGGGAGGCATCCGTATAATAGAGCCTGTGTTGGAACCAGCATGCTGCTGTCAAGAGTTGAAGGGGAGACATCTGTATAATGGAGCCTGTGTTGGAACCATCATGCTGCTGTCAAGAGTTCAAGGGGAGGCATCCGTATAATAGAGCCTGTGTTGGAACCAGCATGCTGCTGTCAAGAGTTAAGGGGAGACATCCGTATAATAGAGCCTGTGTTGAAACCAGTGCACTGCTCTCAAGAGTTTATGGGGAGAGCTATCAGTATAATAGCAAGCTTGTATTGGAACCAGCATGCTGCTGTCAAGAGTTGATGGGGAGAGACATCCTTATAATACAGCCTGTGTTGGAACCAGCATGCGGCTATCAAGAGTTGAAGGGGAGAGACATTCTTATAATAGAGCCTGTGTTGGAACCAGCATGCTGCTGTCAAGAGTTCAAGGGGAGACAACCGTATAATGGAGCCTGTGTTGGAACCATCATGCTGCTGTCAAGAGTTCAAGGGGAGACATCTGTATAATAGAGCCTGTGTTGGAACCAGCATGCTGCTGTCAATAGTTGTTGCGGAGACATCCGTATGATAGAGCCTGTGTTGGAACCAGCATACTGCTCTCAAGAGTTTATGGGGAGAGATATCCGGATAATAGCAATCTTGTATTGGAACCAGCATGCTGCTGTCAAGAGTTGATGGGGAGAGAAATCCGTATAATAGAGCCAGTGTTGGAACCAGCGTGCTGCTGTCAATAGTTGTTGCGGAGACATCCGTATGATAGAGCCTGTGTTGGAACCAGAGTACTGCTCTCAAGAGTTTATGGGGAGAGATATTCGGATAATAGCAATCTTGTATTGGAACCAGCATGCTGCTGTCAAGAGTTGATGGGGAGAGACATCCGTATAATAGAGCCAGTGTTGGAACCAGCGTGCAGCTGTCAAGAGTTGGTGTTGAAGTTATTTCACCTGCGCGACTTTTTCTTTTCGCTAACTTCAGACTTCGAAAGAACTGTTGTGGATCGGCGCTTGTGGGATTTTGGGTCATTAACATCTTAGTTTAATGAAGCTAAGTTATAAAACTACGTAATAATAACGCTCGCGCCCAGCTTCACAGCGATCTTTTAATTGTGTCTGGTGGATGTTTCGCCCCTTACTTGATTGGTCTGACTGCTTACAAAAAGTATTGAAATAGTTCCCTCGATACTTTATACATAATATACCATCACGCCTGTATTCCCCGACGGGTTAGGGCAGAGGTGTACTAAAGAACACCCACATTTCGCCGGTATGTTTTTAGGTCCCATGTAATAGGCCACCCTATTGTCATTGTTAAAGGCATTACTCTTACAAAAGTGTTATTAAAGTATCCAAGAATTCATGGAGGATAAAAGTCTTTAGAACTAATTAATTATTATAATAAATACATATTTAAATAATATTAATACTATTTTAATTATTTTTTTACTAAAGCTAGATATAAGTTTAATTAATAAGTCAATAATGTATGTTTGTTAAAGTTCCTAATATTGATAATATTCTCAACATATAATATAAGTATGTATATTCTAATTTTATGTTACTTTGCTGCGCCCTAACAAAGTCATGTATGAATTAGTTTAAGGAAAGCTCGTAACTTTGTAGACATTGTGCAATAAATAAATAAATTAACCGGGCACAAATCCAGACCCCAAGCTGCTACTGGAAATTTCGCCGAAAAACCCAATAACACTGCTCGACCTGGGGATCGCATACAGGACCTCTAGCGTAGGAATCGCGCATAGGAACACTAGACTAATAAGGCAGACAAAAAGATTAAATATCTTATACAAAGATTAATTATAAGACTAAGTAAGATTAGGTACGTTATTTCTTGCGAGCTTTAAAGCGCCTGTCTGACGTTATCGACTTAGGTAAGTGTCTGGCAGCATTATTAATTATTTACAACATTCTATAAAATATAGATACAGACAGTACCGAGAGTTGGACAACATAATTATTAACTTAACTATTAGATACAGTACTATTTGTGTGTGTGTGTTGTGAGTGAGTCAATAATCAAACTTCAATAATCTGACGCTAAATCTTTTTGTTATCAGATAATGGGTACTTGTTGTGGCAAGAACGTTGCTCCGTCGGACGCCTATGCGCCATCAGCGGGCGCCGGTGCTGATTCCCGCCTATCTCCCCGTAACATTAGGGTCGATTCAACTGTTACTGATGAACTGGTGCTTGAACTTCTCGCGCTAATAGCATCGTTTGTGGACAAGTAAGTGGGTTAAATCATCATCATCCAAGAAAATTTACCATGGTTTTTGGGCTAAAATCAGCTAAATATTAGCCTTTTATTAGTACATAGATAAACAACAAGTTATTATTCTTTTGAAGCTGATCAATATTGCTAATTGGGACGAAATTGTAAGCTTATTAATATAGCTAATTGGTACGACGAACGTCTTGTGTTTTCCTTTGTTTTGAAATAACAAGATATTTCTTGTGTGTGGGTTGGGAACAGATTTAGACGATTAGCTGAAAGGCAATCCGATTATATTCAAAATGGAGAAGCTTTGAAAGGTCAAAGGGAAAAAGATATTTTTTAAGAAATGTTTATGATAAAGATAGGTACCTACTTATATAGACAAAAATTTTTACTCAAACCTAGGCAAAATGTTTCCATAACTAAAACTAGCGTCGAGATTTAATCCAAATAGGTATAAATTTATAATATATATTGTAAATGTCGGCTCTCCCACACATTAAGAGAATAGTACCTGACATAGTGATCTATCAACGCACAGCCCAAACCACTGGACGGATAGATGTTATGACGTAGGCATCCGCTAAGAAAGGATTTTGATTAATTCTACCCCCAAGGGGATAACATAGGGGATGAAAGTTTGTATGATAAAACACGCTAGACAATCAACATTGAATGACACTCCTTATAAGACCAGAAGATTTCCTTATAAAAGAAGCACGGCATTATCGACCGTTTCTCTAACGCTAAAAGCTTGGGTCGGACAAGAGAGCGAGAGAGTCGTAACATTAGAGAGCTCATAGGATAAGATCTAGTTATTTTAAGTATACTTTGAATTATTATTGATATACTAGCTGGTCCGGGAAACTTAATTTCGCCTTAGAGGTCACACACGGGTCGATTCCCTTCGTTGATGAACCTTGAGATATATATTTTGTTAACCTATACTGCTGTCCCACTGCTGGGCAAAGGTCTCCCCCATAACATTCCACGTCCCCTGTTTTTCGCTTTCTACGGCCAGTCAACCATAAACCTATCCAGATCGTCTCGCCAGCACTCTGGATCTGCCCTACCTTGAGGTATACTACAGTTTTTCGTTTTGTTGTATGGTGCTAGAATAAACAAAGCCAATAGTTTGCCGCCTCAACAACGAGATTATTTCGACAGTATCTACCTTTTTACGTTTATGTTGAACCTATTATATCACAATTGCGACTTCATCTATTTTTCTCTACCTTAGGTCAGGTTATCTGACCAATAAAGATGAAGTATATGTCGTTAGAATGGCACTTGCTTCGATTCCTACAAAATTCTTTTGCTTTATCCACATTAATACATATTGTCATACACACGCGTCGGTGGCGATTACCTTCTACGCACCTGAGCTTTGGCAGGTTAACGAAATTATTTTAGTAAAGAAACAATACGACTGCGTGCAGGATTCGAACCTGCGTCTTCTGGTTAGGTACACCAGACGCTATGACCGCTAAGCCACCGCGAGTCCCACCCGCCAGCTCGAAATTTGCCTTCACATTTTTTAATTTACGCATTTGAGGTGACGTCAGTGACATCTGTTGAAAATGTGCTTCTCAAGCGACATGACATGGTTAACAGCAAGTACGATGCCACCTTACCGTTTAATCCTTTTGTATTTTTTGGCATTTTCCATGCAAAGATTATAAAGTTATTTTAGTGAATGAAAAATACAACTGCGGGCAGGAAAATGCCTAAAAAATACAAAAAGATAGGCTAATGAAATGCGATATATGTATTCATAAAAGAGAACTTAGTGCAGTGGAGGGGAATCATTTGTCGAATATTCATGAGAGCTATTCGCTGACCTGGCTGCAGCCGGTTTAACTGTTCTAGAAGTGCGTAGATTGAGTTCTAGGAATCCACTTTACAGAGCTGCGTCGTATCGATCGGCGCTGTTAGAACTCTGATCTGTTGTTGTATGTCAAATGTCGCAATATCTATAATCTAAACTTAATATTAAAAAGCTGAAGCGTTTGTTTGTTGGTTTGAAAGCGTTAATCTCAGGAACTACTGGTGCCAATTGAATTATTTTTTAGTTTTGAGACTTGGAGTGATCTTGTTGATCATTTGTTTTTTTGCAGTGACGAAGAGTCTCCGGTTTCTTTAGTGAGGCTGCACGTGATAGCAGATAAAGAGGAAGGGTGGTTCCAAGTTGTAACATCGTTGGTTCATATGATCCCGCTAGAAGACCCGCTAGGTCCCTCTGCTATTACCATAGTTTTCGATGACTGTCCTCTACCATCCAGGGATTCAGTGATCAAGGTGAGTTAGTCCTAAAAATATGAAGAGACTTAACTCTTACTTCAAGATTATGTCCCGAAGGATACGCATCAGTATTACCTAAGTGTAACAGGACTTTAAAGTTAGTTAAATAACAAGGACCCTCAAAGATTTTGTTCCGATTTCCAAATCATACGTGCACATAGATTGTGATAAAGATAAAATGAACGACGAGGAGTATTGTTTTCGTAATCGGGTGTGATTTTGAATTCAACAGTAAATACGCAGTCATATGGAACATTAATACAAGTAACCATAGACACAACATGAACAGTTAGTTAATTAGAAATAGGTGATTTCATCCCAGACGTTTGTCAGTCCGTAAAAAAATCAGAATTTTAATCTTGCAAACCCGGAATTGTTGATATTGATAATGTTTTTTCATCATTCAAAGGCCTGAATTTCTTTCAAACTGAAACTAAAACTTTCATTTCTACGTTTACTGGTTTGTGTGTACTATGGGCAAAGAGATTAAAAAAGTAAAACAAGAAAATGTTTATGGACTATAATAAAAAAAAACAGTCTTCCCCTTTCAATACCTTTTACTTTTGATGGCTAGTTCTTTATTTAATTTTGGATGTCCTTAAAATAAAAATTAAGTATTTTTTAAACTAGCTAGCTGTGTCCCGCAGTTTTACTTGCTCTGCCCCACTCGTTAAGGGTTGAAACTTGATATTTATAATGATTTTTCAATTTAGCACGTTCAAACACAAAACAATTTTGTTGTACTTATAGGTAAGTATAGATTTTGTATATTAGAAAGATTTGGCAGGATGACTTAGATGCGCACCAAGACGGCTACTTCGAGGCGGTTATAGAAAAGAATACAGGAAGGTCTTTTTTGGATTGTCTGGACATCCTCGTAGACTGCCATCTTTGGAGATGGTAGGAGATGTCAGACTTATACCCAAATAAAAACAACCCTTGCCTTCTCTTGCCCTACACTCATGGCCATGGTCCGTACGTAACAGGACATAGAAAGACCTAGGGAAGGTATCTTTGTCAAGCAGTGTGACAGCAACACCTATGATTACAGCTGACACAGATCTTGGGGTTATCGGCGTTGCGCGCCCTGTCGGCCAATATCAACGTGCAGGAGGAGCGCAACATTTGCGTGGTGCTCGGCTGCATCGCAGACAAGTTGGCTGGCCCCAACAGCGTCGCCGTGCTCACAGAGGAGACCCTTGATTACATGCTGTCCTTCTTGGTTCGTTATGACGCCGTTAATAAACATAAATGTCTACATAAATTATTGAATTTAAGTATTTTCAGGGTACCGTACCTCGAAAGGGAAAAGGAACCCTGTCAGATCACATCGTTTTCCGTCTGTCTGTCAACCTTTTCCTCAGAAATCTCAGAAATGATTGGAGTTATCAACACGATTAGTCTTAGTCGTCGTGGTTTTTTTAGTAAGACCTAGATAAAATCGAGTTATTGCAACAGTCAATTTTAGTAGTTAATATAAACTTACGTAAGCACAGAGACAGGACTTATGGAAATTCCAATGTGTTTAGTGAAATCATCAGGATTAAAAACTTATCGGTCGGGGCAATGAAGTAGATCAATGTATGACAAAATATTTTTTACAAGAGAGTTAATGTTTTTAGGGTTCCGTAGCCAAATGGCAAAAAACGGAACCCTTATAGATTCGTCATGTCCGTCTGTCTGTCTGTCTGTCTGTCTGTCTGTCCGATCGAGTCACAGCCTTTTTTTTCGAAACTATAAGAACTATGCTGTTTAAATTTGGTAAGCAGCTGTATTCTATGAACCGCATTAAGATTTTCACACAAAAATTGAAAAAAAAAAAATTTGGGGGTTCCCCATACTTGGAACTGAAACTCAAAAATTTTTTTTTCATCAAACCCATACGTGTGAGGTATCTATGGATAGGTCATCAAAAATGATATTGAGGTTTCTAATATCATTTTTTTCTAAACTGAACAGTTTTCGCGAGAAACACTTACAAAGTGTTAAAATGTGTGTCCCCCTCCCTGTAACTTCTAAAATAAGAGAACGATAAAACTAAAAAAAATATATGATATACATAACCATGTAAACTTCCGCCGAAAATTGGTTTGAACGAGATCTAGTAAATAGTTTTTTTTTACTACCTACGTCATAAACTGAATATTTTGCGCGAGAGACACTTCCAAAGTGGTAAAATGTGTGTCCCCCCACTGTAACTTCTAAAATAAGAGGACGATAAAACTAAAAAAATATATGATTTAGATTACCATGTAAACTCCCACCGAAAATTGGTTTGGACGAGATCAAGTAAATAGTTTTTATTAATACGTCATAAATCGTAATGATACGGAACCCTCCGTGCGCGAGTCCTACTCGCAATTGGCAGGTTTTTTATATTTTGAAGAGTGAATGTATTTTAAGTATATTAGAACTACATATTATAACACAGAAATTCTTTACATTTTCAAGTAGGTATAAGCAATAACTTATACTTGAAAATGTTGTCTGTTATGTTCATGTATTGATGGAATAATAACTGATTATAATATGTAGGTACAGTTTCTTATAAATAACTGTTTGTCTGAAGTTATTAGCAAGTGGTTTAGCAGTAGTAAATTTTAGTAGAAAGAGTATATGTTTCGAATCTTTCAAATCGGTCAGTTAAAAATGTTTAGTATGCGTTGATTTTCATATTATTATAATGAACGTTGGTACGAATTTTAATTTAATTGCATTATTACTAATAACACAGATATATCGGCAAGAGCCTCGCATTGTGCTCTTCGCGATGATCGCGCTGGAGAAATTTGCGCACACCACCGAGAATAAATTAACAATCAAGAAACGACTGGAAAAGGAAGAAGAAAATCCTCTGCAGAGCCTAGAACAATTCGCTTATAGTGAAGACTGCACCTGGCGCCAGGTCGGCTTCTGCGCTAAATGGGCGCTAGACAATATATGTAAGTATCACGATCATGCTCACCCTAATCTTTATCTAGGAATTTGGGAATATGCCTCTCTTTTTGAAACTAGCCCATTAAATTGATTTCACTTTCCTTCCTATTAATGTGTATACTCGGCTACACATCAAGCTATACAAAACCAATTCAGTCTGAACTCCCGTTGTAAAGGTTTTCCGCACTATTCAAGCTTATACTGGTTTTTATAGCTTCATGTATAGTCGTGCGTACACACGTTTTGGAAACAATCATATTAACCCGGTAAATGTAGTTTGCACAACAAGTGTGCAAAAGTTTTTATTATCATGGAAATTTATAAACCGTATTTTTCCTGCTCTAATTTGCAAAAATTGTAGGGAAACGAAAAGGATGGCAATAATAGTCATATATGCACCTGCATACTGCACATTTTTGCATAGGTTGCATTCTAATCGTGGGAGAGGTTAAATTTATGATTAAAAATATTTTTGTTTCCAAGAATAGTAACTGGACTGTTTTAAAAATATTTTTTTCTGTCAATGAGAATCTATTACACATATTTATATACTCAAATTTTAATAAATAGGTACTTGGCCAGTGCCAGTGCACTGATATTCCCTATGCAGCGAGACTAGCCGCTTGCTCGTCTACCAAATTGAAAATTCATTAAAACATATCGATGAAGGTAAGGTAGAAAAATACTTGGGCGGAAGATGTCATATTTAAAATTCTAGATAATGTGCAAAGATTTATCTCTTACGCAGCAGTGTCTTCGACTTCGCTCAAGTTTTTATAAAGATTTGGCT
Source organism: Subacronicta megacephala (assembly GCA_958496365.1). Classification (NCBI taxonomy): domain Eukaryota; kingdom Metazoa; phylum Arthropoda; class Insecta; order Lepidoptera; family Noctuidae; genus Subacronicta; species Subacronicta megacephala. Next base: position 9,552,287 of record OY292513.1, on the reverse strand, counting down.
ACATACATTTGCAACATAGTTATGCAGATGAAGGATAAAAATAAGATTATGCAGCATTGGATGAGATAACCTAAGCAACCTGAAATATAGATAGTCCTAGTGCCGAAAGTGCAAGTTAGACTTCGAAGAACCACACTCAAACGGAATTTTTCTTTATAGTCGTCGTCGAAGGGCGTCCCCTGAGCTTCGAAACCGTGGATATGAGTCAAATCCACGCCATGCTAAATTTGAATGACGTGAGCGAATACCTCAAGATTTCTTGCAACGGCCTCGAAGCTCGTTGTGATTCCTATTCCTTCGAGAGTGTACGATGCACATACGAGGTAAACATTATCTATACTATTATTATAAAAAGGTAAAGTTTGTTAGTTTGTAGGGGGGTAATCTCTGGACCTACTAAACCTATTTTGAACATTCTTTCACCGACATTTTTTCTGAGTGATATAGGCTATATATTATCTTGTAAAATGAAAAGAAACGAAAAGTCCACTCGGCGAAGCCGCGGTTGGATTGGAAAGGAAGAAGGTCTCTTTATAAAATATGGTGCGGTAGAAGAGGTGATACAGATAAAGCTTTAATGTCTAATACCAATATATATGCTAATTACAGGTGAACAGCGGCGTTTGGTATTACGAATGCACCATAGTGACACCGGGCGTAATGCAGATTGGCTGGGCTACAAAAAACAGCCATTTCCTAAATCACGTCAGTATTTACATAGATTAGTTATATACCTAATTATATAATAATTCTGTCCTAGATAAACATCACAGCTAGCCATTACAACGATACAACGATGGGACTAGCAACTGGAAGGTTGTGGCAAATTTAACTGTCTCAAAAACAGAATACTTAAAACATGGTATTTTGAAAATGCATGCTTGGTACTACGGTACCAGTACATCAAGTTACCACATAACGTCAAATTTTCTCAGTTGATTTTGAACTTAATCATCAACATTTTAAGGTTTAAAATCATTTTGAGAAATTTGACAGATTTGTATAACCTGATGTGTTGTGATGATCATGAGATGAGATGATGATAAGATCACTTTCACACACGTGAAAGTGATCTTGTCAATTATAGTTCACAGTGTAGCTGTAAGAGGTTGTTACTTATTAAAGCTATTTCTTGCTCACTCTTGCACAATGCAAAAGCAATTAAATTGAGAATGAATATTTTCTCGGTCTCATTCAGTTCTCTTTCGTAATATTTGTTCGACCACCCAGTTACTGGTTCCTTATGTGTCTGGTTTTATTACTAAGGGGACATCTTCAGCTGTGCTGGGTACCTAGGACGTAGCCTTAGACAATTTTAATTCGATAAGACAGATTTTTTCTCGGACTTTCTGACATTAGAGCTATGGTTTCTTGAAGAGCAAGCCAGGTAAACGATAATAATTTCTCTAGATTTGTTGGTAGTTTATGTAAACCAATCAATAACTATACAGAAACTCTGCAAGACGTAACTGGAATGAAATTTCCTAGTGACTACCATTTGTTGGCACCTTAAAGAAACCAAAGCTTAAGGCTGGGTTTTCACGATCCAAGTGCTCTCGGACGATGTGAGCTTTGTATGAGTTAGTTCTTATACTATCGGAATATAAGGTACATGTTACGAGGGTCCCAAGTCTGATATTTATTGTGTCAAAATCGTAAAACAATTAACTATTTCAGAATTTGTTGTTAATCTTTGACAGTTTTGTCTACGATCTATCAGTTCTTATGTTATTTAGTGCCATTGGACGATAATTCTGATGTAATTGGAATAGCCGACCTACGTCCCAAGTCATAATAGTTTTTCGATTGCTTAAGATGTCCGAACTAGTGCTGCTGCAAGCTATGGAATTAGTGAAGTAAAAATAAATACCTACTTAATTTAACTCACAATTCACACCTCTTTTTTTATTGAGTATATTTTCACAAACCTCCATCCACATAATTGCGTACGAAATATTTGTATTTTTTCATGTCGCACTTGGACAACCTGAGAGCCTATCAAAGAGCCTATTCACTCGGCCAGCTACTTAGTGTAAGCGTTCGACTTTCTGTTGAGTAAGGGAACGTGCCCAATGCGTAAATGAAATGTTACTTCAATGGACCCTCAGATGTACAAATAGCGCCCTTATAGTGATTCGAGTAAACTCGGTCCGAGCGCATCATATCGTGAAATACCGGCTTAATTTAGAGTAAATGACATGCTTCGCAGTCGTTAGCAACGAAACATTGATAACAATACATTCTTAATGTTGCTAATGCTTCCTCGCCACGCTTGCAACAAATGGCAACGCTGCCAGTTGACTGTCACTGACGCGTATACGTATGCGTGAAGCTATAGGTACACTTACGCAGCGAAACATATAAATTCGAAATATTATATATAAACGATAATAGTCGGTGTAATAATGGCAAAGGTAAGCGTCTTCAAGCGTTTGCTTAGATACGCTTTATTGATGTCCAGCCGCTTTAAAATACTTAGTACACAATCGATCAATCATCTCCAAGCACAGCAGACGTCAATCATTCTGATTACAGAATTTGTATGTTCGGTTCCACTTAGTATGTTTATTTTAAGTTGGAAAGTTCGGAAGCTGTAGACGTTTGCAAGGGCAAACGCAACCTGAATTCATCAAAAGATGATTCAACAATAATCGTCAATTTCTGGAGAGCACCTGTAATCTTAGTCTAATGCCCCATCCACACGCTTGCACTTGTGGACGCTTGCCTTGGGTCTTGCCGCAGACGTGAGGAGCCATTTTTTGTTTTTAAAAAGAGTGTCATTTGTCACTATTTTAAAGATACTAGAAACCCACAAATACACTGCATTCAAGCGTATACTTCACGTTCTGTGCACATGTGCAGTCTATCATTATTATATCTCTGAGAACACCTAAAATATAATAAAGCGACTAAAGCTTAAAAGAAAACTAAATGTTTAATATATTTTACTCTAAATAATAATCATTGGGTGTTGTCAGAGTCTCAAAAACTCACGTTTATTTTACTTGTGATTTAATGATACAACCGAAAGAAGCGGTCTTGATTATTTAGTAAAACTGTTGAAAGGTATGAAAAGATTGTGTACATAATGAGTTGCTTCTATATGGGCCATTTTTGATTGTTGAGTTGCCAGTAAAAACGCCAATTATGACAACAATATTGTTCAATGTATTTACCTACTATTGCTCTGCTAAATTATGGGTTTATTTAGCTATAATAAACCCATACATTTTAAGTGTGTTCGCTCCTTTGTCACAGATTAATTGATAACTGCTTACCTACAGTCACTGCCTTCGTACAATGACTCCCTTGCTATATGCCTACCGATATTTAAATTACCTAATAGTACTGTGATTTTACTTTACAACTCAGAACTGCTACTAAACTAAACAACTCTCTATATAAAATAACTTTCACCTTAAAAGACAATGCAATTCATTAAAATCTGATTTGAATTCATTGAAGTAGTATTTATTTCGATGACTCCAATTTGGTTGCATGGCCGAGTTATACATTGCCGAGTAATATTATTCGGCAAAGGATCGATGCGATGGTCTTTGGGCGGGCGAAAGTTGTTATTGCTAATATTGCAGTAAAAAAATGGCCCACAAAGAGCTCCTTAATAACGAAGCAGTGTTTTTCAATTTGAAGACTGTAAAAAGGCGGTCTAAACAATGTTACACTGCAAGAAAATCGTTGCTTTCACTATCCTATCCTTGAACTTTAGCGGCATATTAAATGAAGACGGTATTGATAAACTTTATTTTTTTTTGCTGCTTCAAGTATGAATCTCAAGTTGATCATCTATCCTGCTATCATGTTTCAAATCAACAACAGATCCTAATAACTGTAATATCCTTACCTTACAGTTCTTTTGAAAAATACTGCATTAGATAAGTAAATTCTAGCTTAGTGTATAGATAATTTTCGTATGGCTGTCACAGACATCGACTACCTTCGAAGTTTACTTCATAGTTATATGAGGTATTCAACAGGTCACTGTTGAGTAAGTCACACTAAACGTAACTGTCAAGTTACGTTTAGTGTAAACTACCGTCATTTAAGTGCCCTGTTTTAATTATTATTCTTTTTTTGTTAGCTTCCGATGAGAAACGCGGTTTTCAGGGTTAATAATTTTATTAAATTTTGCACATTACAAATCATTACCATGTCACACAGCTAAAACACTTCATAGATAGAGATGGGCATATGCCCGGCCTTTTACAATACTGTACGTTGGCATTTATCTGGGCATCATAAAAAAAACTATGTTTTATGGCGATGGGTAAAAAAGGTGAACAGTGATATATTATTATCAAACTGTTCGTGTCTGATTTAGCCGTTTATTTGTCTTAAATTGGTGGTACAACATTAAATGAAAAATTCAATCTAACCACGTTTATAATCCCATATTTTCCATATAATTCCACATGATTGGGCGCATAGTGGTAAATAAATTTGCACCTAAAATGCCGGGACTTTTCCAGTTTTTCCCGCCGGGTAGTAAAATCTTGCCCATCTCTAGTCATACTTATATGTGCTTATATCATCATTCATCATAATTATCATTGCTTTAAGGTAGTTGACTGGTGTTTAATTTATTGTAACTTTATTATAAGGCTAAGTGAGAAATATAAATGGTATTTTGAATTATAAAAAAATATTTTCAATTGTAAAACATAAGCACGCATATTGCACGCTTTTTGTATAGAATAACATTAAAATAATAACTAACTTTCTTATATTTGAACCAATTTAATTTTTGCTGTTGATGATTGCTCTACATATGATAAACATTTTCATGAAGACACAAAATATCGGTCAACTAACCAAGAATAGCCTATTTCATGTTCAGTTATGGAGGTGATTTATTGTGCTGGATGGTTTATTGAAGGGAATGTAATATGTTAATTGTCAATACAGCTATATTATTGCGGTGACTAAATATAATATTAGATAATAGATTTCTTTAACTACAAGTCAAAACTTAAAGGTTTTTTTAAACAATTTTCTGAGTACATCTTGCTGACCGAGCTCAATAGCCCACCTCGATAATGAAAATTTAAATTTATTTAATTATTTATTTTTTCTCACATGTACGTATATTACTCGTTTCTTGTGGATTCGTAATAAAAAATCACATAACATGGATAACGTTGGAGATACTTCTGAAGAATGTTATCCTTCGAGCGTTCGCTACACTTTAACTTCATTTTAAGAGGAGAATACACGTTGTATAAATCTACCGGATAAAGAACAACAAAGAATGGAGATGAAAAAATATATCATCATCCGCCCATACTCCTCCACTGCTGGACGTAGGCCTCTCCTAGTGAACGCCACGGAGCCCGATCTTCAGCTTTCCTCATCCAGTCACGGCCAGCTGCCTTCCGCAAGTTGTCACTCCATCTGGCCGGTGGGCACCCTACATAAAATATATAGATATGACAAATCTAGCAGTGAAACCAGGTAATGCACACACAGAATTCTGAGTGTTAAACGAAGATACTACAGATGAATGAGCAAGCTGATACACTTAGGGCATTATTGAATGATCCTTCGAAGCCGATGTACCCTGGGGAAACCAAGAACTGAGGGATATTCAAGCGTGAAAATAAAACCCTTTTATGTTTAAAGTGATGTCATCACAGTGATGAACGTTATGTATGCAATGATCAAAATTCCAATATTTTATTGCAGGCAGTATTAAAACTCACTGGAACAACGAATAGCAACATTTTCATTAATTATAGCTTTTTCAAGCAAAAAGTACATTGAACGAATAATAAGCAGTCTAATTTACAGACGATACAGTTGAAGCTATTCGTCATTGTCATATTTGCAAGACGGCAGCCACTTTTTATGATAATTTTACTTGAAGACTTAAGGAAAAGGGATGATATAATCCATGTATACCAAGAAGATTTATCGCAGGAGACAACATACGTCCAGTGATGCTCAATTGAAAATTTTTAATCAAACCAAACATCAGATGCGACCTTTCAATTTTATTCGCTTCGCTTCGCATTTCATGAACCCTTATGCCCGTTCTCCAATCTTCTTTTTACATTGTGGTATTGCCTATTACCATAATACTATCGTCCCATTTCACAAATTAAAAGATTCGTCATGTTTTGTTCCAGTCATCATTTATTTTATTTTAATATACCCACCCAGTGAATGCCGGTGAAAAGGGACTTCAGTATTACATATTTGTGAACGAGTTCAAATATAATTGTACCTACATACTATACATGAAGCTATAATAATCCAGCATAGGCTGAGCTCGCCTTGTATGGGAAACCTTTAGAATGCGAGGTCAGTTTGTACTAGATTTTTACAGCTTTATGTGTGGCCGGGTGTAGACGGAATGTCCCACTAGGGAATAGGAGCCGGGCATAAGGCAAACACTCATTTCTACGGGCGTACCCACTCTTTATTTTATATCAGTAGCAATCAAGATTCACTATTAATAACCATTATCTTGCGCAGTATTGTCATATGAATAGAGAACTAACAAAGACAAAGCTTGGAAATAGTGTGCAAAATTTATATATTGTAGCCTATTTTCATAGGATTTGCCCATAAGGATTTCTACAGGATTAAAAATAGAGGACAATATATTTTTAATTGCTGTAAAATCTTTTTTATAATTTTTGTTTTTCATTAATTTCTTTTACCTTAACGGCTACTGGTCAACCTATACAAATCCAGTTTAAGCCGATCTCACATTATATAGACTTCTCATACAATAAAAGACCAGCTTGCATGTCAAATCAAATTCACCATCATGCACACTTCCAATATTAAGAATGTTTATTTTGAGATCAAAAATAGACGCAAAATTTTAACTTTAATCAATTTAACAAAGTCCTCATGGCTACACATCAAGCTATACAAATTCAGTTTAAACTGAATCCTATTGTATAGGCTTGTTTGTATAGGTTGATGTGTAGCCATGCGTGCACTATCTTCATTAATAGCTCAACAAATAATCTTTTTCAATGTAATAAGGATGTTTAATCTGTTTTTTTAGGAGACCATGTAACAAATTACTGTCAACTAGCCCATTCTGATCTAAAGAGGTGATACAAAAAACGCAGTTATTTCGGAGCAAAAATGGAAAGCTATAATTCCTAAATAGTAATTCGAGAGAATACTAAAGTTTTGGCGATATTAGTTCTCTACTCAGCACGTCAAACTTTTTACACTTCATGATTGTTTTTTGTTCTACGCGGGTATTCCGTACAAATGAAATAAAGCCTTCTTACGCCTTAGCTTTTGATTAATAGTGCGTAGTGCGACGAAATGCTAATTCAAGTTCGTTCAAGGCTTGTTTTGATGCATACTTAATATGATTTTGAAAAAAAAAAGAGGAATCCAAACTAATACCTACCTATAAGTAACTCAGACTGGGTCTGTCAGTTTCCTCGTTCCGTCTGTTATGATTTTTTGTTAAGGGAAAGATTGGACCTTGAAGAAAAGTCTAGGCCACCATTTATCTCAAGCTTTTGGCAACAACTAGTCGACTATAATTGTGTCCCGTTTCTTTTCCGCGCACGCAGTACGCACTGTTAATAAAACCCTGACAAAATCTATTGCATTCCTGAATACATGTAACGTTTTACGCAGTGCAAAAATACTGCTATTATTGTAGAGACAATAATAATGGTAAAACTAAAAACCCGAACCGAAGGCCAGCATTATGATTCTTTTTTGACAGTTCAATTTTAAATATCGACCCCCATTTCGTCTGTTGGATGATAACTAGTATAATTTAGGTGACAGTGTTGTTGTACAATACTTATTTACATATACATAAGTTACAAGTGCCAATTTTTGTTTCATCCGAGTGCTACTTGTATGCAATCACAGTGATTATTTGTCGTTAGGTCGCTAATAAAATTAAACTGATACAAAAGATTCCTAAAGCAGCCTGAAGTTTGAAATTACGGGGTAGGTAAAAAGTGGATTCTTATATTTTTTGTTTTCTTACTGGATTGAGGTCTTAGCCCATTCATACCACACCACTCCCGCACAGTAGACAAGTCGTTCTCTTAAGATACATAGGTAGACTACAACTTCAGTATACGATAGCAAAGGACGCGCGCTTAACGAGCTTGCCGCAATCTAGTCACTCGATGGTTTACGCTTTGCTTACCCCAAGCCTCAAGCGAGCAGTCTGTGCGCTGCAACCGCGTGGTCTACTCGCTTGGAGCAAGTTGCACGACCGTCGGCTGAAATCACGAATGTCGACACATTCGGCCTCGGTAGTTTATAAGTGGCCTCTTTGCTGACCGTGCGTGGACGGCAAGCTTTCTGCTAGCGCGTTGACAGCGTGCGGTCAGTGCGATTTTAAGCTGAATCGTGCGAGTAATGTGCGTGAGCGGTGTTGTACTGAGCCTTTATATTTTAATTGAAACCAACTGTTACTTGGATACTTAAGACTGTTCGATTAGATTATATATTGATTTTATGGGTCAGTTTTGATAGATTTTAAAAATAGTTTCTGTCGTTGAATGAATTTTCGTATCTGTTGGTACCAGAATCAGTAGCTAAATGGTTGTTGTTGTTCAGTATTTATATTTTTTTACGGATATTATTCTATCAAATATTTTTTTATATTTAAAATAGGAAGGATATGGGATCGGCGATGATCTGTATTCTTTATCCTACGACGGCTGCCGCAAATTAATTTGGCATGAAGCCAAACCGTCGCCTGTGACTGAGGTGGACGCTTGGCAGCCGGGCGACGTTGTCGGCTGTCTTCTGGATATGCAAGTCAGAGAAGCTGTTTTCTATATTAACGGGAACCGCATTCGAGTTTGTACGGAAATGTTCGAAACTACCCGGTAAGTGACCATCAAATACTTGAAAATTTCGGGTGTCGCTACTGACTACCTATATACCGTAAAACCCATCAACTTCAAATACCTACATTATAGTACATAAAAACAAAACATAAACTAGAAATTATATAAATAGATTGTTTATAATGTGGAGAACAACATATCCAAACAAGGTAACACCGTGGGGCCGAGGTAGTGGGACGAATAAATGTGTAGAAGAGCTAAAGTTCACGATTGGCCTGTGAAGCTCATCAATATGTTATTTATTTACAGCTCCTAGTGAAGCACCTTCTCTCCCTAGTGGTACAATTATGTGTTAACAGAGGTAAAGACAAATTGAATGTTTTACCTTGCAGTCAAGGCTTCTTCGCAGCGGCGTCCTTCATGGCGTTCCAACAATGCCGCTTCAACTTTGGACACGAACCCTTCAAGTTTCCGCCGACCGACAGAACTTTCGACACATTCAACGCTCATGGCTTCCTCTCCATTGAAGAAAAGAAGGTTTGTTTTTAATAAACACAGTATTTATACCACAGTAGAAGAGTTCGCTAAGGTGACATTTTTTAAAATATCGCGTTAGGTAGGCGTTTTTCATCAATCGGTATCGATTTGCTATGGATTAGCCAGACAGAGGTATAACAACAAAGTCTCCCTATGTTACTATATAATCTATGATGAATAAAATGTTAATCGCGCTGTAGCATAAATGGGAAAGAAGTCCAAACCTGACAAAATAAATAGCATCAGACCTGTATTTCCCGAAGGGTTAGGCAGAAGTGTATTAATATATACCCACACTTCGCTGGTATGTTTAAGTCCCATGTAATAGGGGATGAGCCTATTGCCATTAACCGTGCACAATTCCAGACTCCGAACTGCTACTAAAAATTTCATGGAAAAACTCAATAACACTGAGAAAATAAAACTTGCTAATGAGTCCGATATCGGCTTCACTAATAAAAGGGAGTAAGAACAAACTGGATACCAAGTTCTTTCTAAGTTCCTTGAATTATAGCTCCTAAGTACATATAACAATTCAGTTTCAGTGTTGTGTTCTTAGTTCTTTGCAACTCAATAGCTATAGCAATATGCAACTCTATTGCTACTTGGCAAGTTTTCGCTACGCCATAAGACTGTCGCTATCCGACACCTTACCTTGCAAATCTTTTTATTAAGAACTTCCACATTAGGTGTATTATTTCTCTGTATTTAAATCTTTAAAAACATAGATAACAAATTAAATGTAACTTTTGTAATCAACTGCCAAAGAAACCTCAAATGTAATGACTAGAACATATAAATTACTAAAAATAACGCCCGCCCTCGAGAATTAAATGAATATCACTTGCATAATCACCACCTCAGGAACCGTGGAATTTGTCATGCTATCGCTATGCATAATATTTTTTTCATACATATTGAATAAATTATTATGCTAATGTTTGTGTTGTGTTTAAAGGTGGTGCCGCGGCGTATCGTTTTGGAGAAGTTGCGTCACTCGAGCGTGAAGGAAAACTCGTGCACGCTCTGCTATGATAATGAGGCTTGCTGCATCCTGGTGCCATGCATGCATCGGTAAAATAACAAATACTATATATATTTTTCAATATTATAATATATATCTAAAAAATATCTGCTTTTTCCTACAAAAGCGCAAGACCTACACGGTCAAAATGTATGGAACAGCTGATTTTTTTTAATAACTGACAAAAAAATTCTGAGCAGGCCATTCAGAATCACGTAATTAAATTATAGTAAGCGGATGTGCGTCGATGACCCTTCCAAAAAACAGTAAAAACTACTGCACGAAAGGTCTTACTTAAAATCTGGTACAGTCACCATTAAATATATCGGAGCGAACAGACTGTTCATAATTAACATACCATCACGCCTGTAATCCCCGAAGGGTTAGGCAGAGGTGTACTTAATGTACACCCACAGTTCGCCGGTATGTTTAGGTCCCATGTAATAGGGGGCGAGCCTATTGCCATTCACCGGGCACAAATCCAGACTCCGAGCTGCTACTGAGAATTTCATAGAAAAACCCAATAACACTTTGCTCGACCTGGAGATCGAACCCAAGTGCTCTAACGTAGCAGTCGCGATTGGGACCACTAGTCTAACGAGGCAGTCTGTTCATAATTATCTGACCAATTAGGGAAATTAAACTATATTTCAATGGGATAAAATACATGTCACAATGACAGAGGGCGTGTGTAGTGTTCCTTCTAAAACATCCTTTGTGTCGCTGAGATATGGTTTAATTTCTCTAGTTGCTCGGATAATTATAAACAGTCTGTTTGCTCCGATATGTTTGATGGTGACTGTACACGTAGCCGAGTTATAGTAATAAGTAAATCCTTTTGGGACGTGAATGAAACCGCGGGACACGGCTACTATGAAATAAAAACATTTCAATTTGAACTTAATCGGTATCGATCAACTTAGAATAGATCTTGAAACTCCAGACCGAATTTTGAATATTGAGGAGCAGCTAATAAATGATTATACAGGGTGGAAGGGACATCGACGCACAAACACTTACCATGAATTCAGTTCATGATTCTGGACCGCTGGGCATTGAAAATTTTCGCCGCTTAATTAAAAAAAAACAGCTGTTCCATACATTTTGACCATGTAGATATCGCACTTTTGTAGGAAAAGCATTTTTTTTTAATAAACCTTGGAAAATATCAATGTAAAGGGGTCAAGAATCATTCAGTCATCACCCTTCCACCGTGTATAGAACATTATAGAGAACGAGAACATAATGTATTTTTTACTAAATGGAGTTTTCTTTTTTATTGAATGTTGCAGGGGCTTCTGCTCGGTATGCACTGCACAGCTAAGGGAGTGCCCCATGTGTCGGGCCGCAATTTTAAAGGTTCGAATGGAAACCACCTGACCAGTCATCCCAGGAAAAACGATTAATGTAAGATATAATATAAATTGATGTGGCTGGTTGATTGTCGCTGCCGAAATTGTTGTAGTACTGTAAATTAAACCTCATATACGAACATCGAGTACATAACCCAATGGAGTTATATCGAGGCAGTTTTTTTATTGGTCTGTTATTATTTGAGATGTTTACGAAATTATAAGCTTTAAAATCTGTTATAAAAATAATAAATAATTGATTGATATAGGGAAATCGTCGTCACGACAATAGGTATGATATTTTTTTTAAAAAAAAGCTTACTAGCAATGTGGACCACAAATTACTAGTATACTTGTTAACGCCTTGTGCTAAGCTAAATGCTTGTATTACGAGTGGGTTCACGTCGATAGTTCAATGGGTGGGGTTCGAACCCTCAACCACATGATCGCAAGTCCGACGCCCTAGCCATTAGGCTACCGCCGCTTCGATTTTTAAAATGGACTTTTGTTCGTGTTCACGTGTATAAAAATAGTTAAGAGTTAATTATGTATAACAACGACACAATGCTATATCACAATTATAATCTCACGGGTTGTTTCGATAATCATCCATGCTATTTAATATCCTGCATATATATGATAAAAAAGTCAATCAAAATGACACTAATTATGATAGTGGACGATATCAAATGGTTTTTATATTTTTATTTCTATGCATCTATTCACTCATGGTTCAGTCTTCCGTCCATCTCTTTTTATATTTAATAATTCATGAGTGATTAGAGAGTGTGCCAACTGTTTATAGTGAGCGCTGACATTCTATAGATTCTTAGATTTCGCATGCCAATCAATTATTGACTATAATCGATTATAACTTCTATTAAGATGTAAATAAACTGCTATTTTCTTAATAATAATTCGTCATAATATATCAAACTCATTAGTTATCAAGAATGTGTAATAGTGGTAACATTATTTTGGTGTGCTAAATATTTTTTACTTTATTAGGTTATGCCCTCGATTAAAAAGTCAATACAAACATGCGGAGTTTTTAGTGTTCTTATAAGCGGCGTATTTAAGTATAACTCTGTGATGTTAAAGTCAAGTTATAGTTAATAAAAAGTAATGGCCATAATAGTTCCTAATTTGTATATGGCTCTATTTCGCGGACAGGAAATATCTAGTTTGTAAGTTAGATTCGAAGACTTTCTATAAAAATATCATTAATAATTATTATACTTACTGTACTAGTTCTTAGTGAGACCACGTCGCTTCAAAGACCACTAAAGCGTGCGTGTTACCATTTATTCATCCATTCATCCATTCATCCTAACATTGTGCATTGTTGTAGTAAATCAATTACTTGAGCAAAGTTTTATACTATAATGTTACGGTCAATGGAATAAATTAAGTAATTTGTTTGAGGAACCTAAGCATATCTGAAGCCGTTTCGTTCGTCATGCACTGGCAGCTTAACGAAACCAGTGCACTAATATATTTTTTAATAATATTTCTAACAACTCGGAACTTAATTCTACCGCCCGTAACGACCCCCGGTAACCAGTACAATATATTTTGCTTTAGGTCTGTAAAATAGTACTTTTAGGGTTTATAAATCAAGTAATTACTGTTTTGATACTTATTATTGATATCTCTGCTATGTGGAAATCTGTCTTTGGACAATTGTTCGATTTCTGTATCTGAAATCTGAATAGAACTTCTTCTAAACGGACTGTTCGTCTAGAAAATTCTCTTTAGCAAGTTGTAAATCTGGTGCTCAATGTTGGAATGTCTTCTCGTTTCAGTCGCGCATGACGAAGTCCTTCCTCCTCATGCTAAATTCATTACTATGATTTGAGAGCTAAGTGGTATTTCAGATGTTGCCCACACTAGCTGTACCCCATAGCTGAATACCTTACCTACGTCAGTATTGGTTTTAAAACAGCTTTGTATATTTAATGTCATTTCACTTTTGTCTTAATTGAGAGTGACGATCGAGTTGTTTTCGCTTGGTCCAAATGTGCTTCTGCTAAGAGTCGTCTGTCAATGTTTCGAGATGTAAGGGAACATGTTATATGATTTTTTTACACTTTATGCAATGGTACAAACTCCTGTTGCAGAGCGTTTAAAATAGGAAAGGATACGTCTTGATCAATTTGTACAGCATGCTTATAATTTTTTCAGTGCAACAGGTATAAATGACAACACACATTCGCATGGAATGGCCTTTTATTTGTGCGACACGAAACATCGCATCATAAACGCGTGCGCCACTCTCAGTCTGCAAAAGTAACGAAGCCGGTAAAAACCGGAGAAGTGCGCGTATTAGTGCATCCACACATGCCGCCGTCGATTTTCAGACTGCCATGCCACAAACTTTGTGTCTGACTCTATTTTGAATCGCCAGCGACCTGCATCCAATTCGGCGCGTGGCTTTTGCAGTACCACACAAAGTTTGTAGCATATCAGTCTGAAAGCCGATGGTATAGCCGGCAGCATGTGTGGATGCTCTGATACCCGCACTTGTCCGGTTTTTACCGGCTCCATCTTAGGGTATGTGTGAATACGCCGTATGACTCGCGCACTGAGGCTTCCGTACAAACTTGCTACTCGCACCAATATCATTAACATTACTGAATTTCATAAACTTGGAGGGTTTGGGCGCCCAACATTTTGAAAAACCAAATCTAGCTTACTTAACAGCATTAATAAAAAACGTTACAATGCAAATCATACAATAGTATATTTGCTATCCTTTTACAATCTGACCACATCTATTATTAACCACCAGTGCAGTTTCTTTATGTTTGCTATTCACTCTTATTAAATGCCATATTATACAGAAATAGTTTTCGTTTTGAGATGCAATAGTAGGTAATAATTGAATAACTTGCCTAAAACTTCGCCATTTAATTTCATTTTAATATCAACTTGAAAGCATTATTTGTTTTATTAGCTATGACCGTAACATATTTCATGATCAATCTTGCTTTTGTCCTCGTTAACGGTAACAGAAGCATGCTTGTGTTTTTATGAATGTGACAAAAGAATGAGATTATTGTTAGGTTGTCTATAGATTGAGCGAGCTACCCTGCTCAAAACTGTAATAAATCCTATACCAACCTTCATCGATGTTGTGAGCATGTACAGCTTGTGTCCGTCTTTCACACATACTACTTGTATACTTTTAAAAAACTGTTTTCATTCATAAAGAAATCTCAAGTGAGCGTTGGCGTTTTCAACCACAGATTTGCTTTAGATAGTTTAATTTTTAACGGTTTCGAGTTTGCGCAGCCACAGAATTTAAGTCTACGTAAAAAAATGTGTTCTACGAAATTACGGATGGTGTAAAGATAAAAGCGACATGGTTAGTCGAAGCCTAATTTTGCACAAAAATGATTTTATTTTTATTTACTTCTTTATACTTCCAACAGTATTGTTAGTAAAAGTTAGTTTTAGTGTTCCTATAAAAAGTAGATTTTTCAACGTTTTTAAAATCATGTTTCTACTATTTTTTGTATAGGTATTTGAGTAGGTAGGTATAATAGGTACCGCCGCGAATCCATGACTGTAGGTTTAAGGTTGCTGTAGCAGTGATGAGAGGTTTTGAGTATTGTGACATGTTATGCATTTGTTAGTATATACCAATTACGGATTTCTTGACTTTAAACAATGAGGGACGTACGATGATCGATTTAGGTATTTATATTTTATTATACTTTCTGGTTAGTTATTATATACAAATTTATTTAATTTTAACAGTAACACGTGCCGCGTGTCGTAAGTACTATTGGTTAAACATATCAGCTGCAATTGATATAAATATCTTTTATGTGTGTGACAAATGATACAACTTGTAGAGTAAGTACATAAACGGTAAAAAAGCATTTATTTTTATTTGGTATAGCTATTTCGCTTGCGAATCCTTTATATCTTGCAGCACTACCAAACATGCCATATTAATTCCAACACTGCCAAAGTTATTAGAGAGCTTTAAATTTAGGCTTTAAACTTCTAAGTTAAGGGGTTTGAAAATATTAAATTTTGAAAGAAAAATATTTAAACGAATTATAATAATAAATTAACTGCAACACGAATATTCATATTGAAAGCACTTTCAAGTTGTACCTTCATTCACGAGGTGACGAGCGTCAGGTTTGTTAAGACTGGGTAGGTACTTACTTGATGTTTGTAACGTTTTCCCGCCCTTACCTACTATCGCAACACAATACACCTGCACGGAACGATGCCACCGTAGTTACAGGTACTCCAGAACTAAGCTTAACGCATACTATGTTTGCATGTGTGAATGTGTTTCCAACATAGGTACCCTAATATCACATTAATGTTCATAGGTAAGGGATACGGCTGACGTCAAGACGAAAAAACGGTATTTTTTTTAATTTGCGACATCTTTTATAATGTTGTGGCCCCTTATTACAAAAGAACCATGTTTATAGAGCTAAATCTGCTACCACTCTATTTTTAAATGAATCGATTTTAAATCTTGGTCTATCTCTCTTATCTATTTTTCTAACTATCTTTTGCAATAAGGGATTTAATTATAATAGAAACCTACCTAATTAAACATTCCATGTGTGTGTATTTTCAAGTGGTTGTCATGTGAGTCAAGTGTTAGATTTAGGAAAGTCAGAAACTCCCAAGAAAGTTATAGTACACACGGCTACAGGTCAACCTATACAAATCCAGCCTAACCTGATCACGCATTTCATATGCTCCCAAAACAATAAGAGGCCAGCGTAAACTGGTTTTGTATAGCTTGATGTGTAGCCATGTGTACCTAATCTTAAATACGAATATTACAAAATCGATCACATTTATATATAATATGCAGGAACGAAGTTAGAGTTTAAGTACCTATGATAGATTTAATAATAAGTATATAATTCTAGGTATTTATTTCGAAAACAAAAGGCAAAGCCTTTCATAATTTTGAATCGACGTTATCCAAGACATAAAGTGATGATGAGATGAACGAATTTATCTTATTAAATTGGAAGAAACCATGTTTGGTAAATTCGTAAAAATAGAATAAAGTTAGATAAATATTTATTACAGGGCACTAATTTGCCTATTCTGTATTCGATAAAGTTATTAAAGTTCTTATCACAAATGGAACGGTATAAGCTTTACATTTACATTACCATGTATTTGACACTTTAAATTATGTTTGATACCTAAAATAAGATGGATAATTTTATTGTTTTTAATCAAATTACAGTTAGCCAAAGGTAATCTATAAATAAAGAGGCTGCACCTAATACCTTCATTATTGTATGTAGCGTTTGATGTATATAAGGTAAAAATTTTAACGTAACTTGGTTTTCTTCGTGCCAAAAGTATTAAGGTCTTTTGAAAATTTTTTTTAATATGAGGCCATCATCATCATCAGCGAAATATAATTAAATTAGTATTGGTTAGAGTAAATTGTAGCGTGTTTAAATATAATTGTAATAGTTTTGCAGTGAAAATTTAAGTGACCAGGATTTATTTAAATGTGCACTTCAATTTTTATTTCTATTGTGTTATTTATTGTATCTATTTAATTGTTAAGATTTTGTTAGCTGTGCTTTTTTCGGATCTGTGATTATTTTCAATAAAGTTGTTACTACTTATACCTAAATGTTATTAGTTACTACCTGACTTGAAACTAATTTTTGGGTACCAAAGGGCCTTGCATTAGATAAATCAAAGCTGTATGATGCGCTTTTAGGAAAGACGTGGATATTTAAAAATCTCATAAATTTACCACATCTATTTGCGTTCTGTATCGTTGTAAAATTATTATACTTACAGATAAGCATTGTTGGTCATAGGTTCCTGCATTAAATATCTTCTTTTAAGTACCTAATATAGGGTTTTATTTATAAATAACTATTATATGATTAATATATAATTTATACGGCGAATGTCAGGGGCAGCGTCGGGAGAGGTCGCCTTAGAGGGCCGAACACCGATCTTATCGGCGAGGTCCTGCAAAAAGGTCGGGTGCGTAGTTCTCGCAACCGGCGCGTATGAAAATATGTATAAATGTGGAAGAAGCGAAAGAGATATGCAAGTGGCAGTCGAAGCGCCTTTTTCCTGTGGAAAAAGGCGTGAGTGTATCTGTGTATGTATGTATCCCTGCTGTTCCCTGTAGCCTTTTGTCTTTAAAGTTGCTGCCTGATTTTCATTTAGGTACACTTACCAACATTGATAATTACAAGATCTAATTATGTAATGTTTAAAATAAATTAATTAATAAACTGTAGGTACTTACTTCCAAAATTCGTTTCGCTATTAAAAATTGATATAAAGTAGTTGGTATTTTTTTCTTGCAATGCTATGGTATAATTGTATTAGCTGTGACCCGCAATGCCACTCGCATAGATCTCGTTTTCTACATTCCATAGGGAATTTTCATGATTTGAGGGTAAAATTACCTACACTTATAAGCAACCTCAATACTCTCAATAATCTTGTTAGATGTTACATTATCACAAAAGGTATATTATGGGCCCTGCAGGGTACGGCAACTTAGAAGAGAGGAGGATGCTATCATTATTATTTTGTCTCTGCCAACCCCAATAGGAGACAGGTGCCATTGTATTTATATATCTCAAATCAAATAAAAAGTTATCGAAAGCTCGACTGACAAGATAAGGCGTAGTTTCGGTATACGTGTGTAATTGTGTTTGTATACTGCAAGTTTTAGGCGGCCTCACTTCTTTGTTCGCAAAGTTCCATCTTAACTTTTTATTTGATCTGAGTTATATAACTCAGATCGAATCTAATGTTATCGACCGAGTGATAAATTGGGCATTAAACATAATGCCCGGTCATTATAAAAAATGACCAATATGAGAGTGCAGTTTGATAAGAATTATTCAAATAATCAAATATATTGTCCATCACCTTGTGGGCAGAGTAATACAAACATATCTAATTACTTTTTTTTTTATTGTTTATTATGTTGCAGTCAAAAGTACTTTTAACTAAATAAAGTAAGCAAAAGTAATTTTGTCTGAACACAGATTGGTCAAAAGTGGTTTTGACTGCAAATTTGCGGTTAAAAGCTCTTAACTGACGCTCTTCGTCAAAACTTTAAATTCGTACGCTATGGCAGAATATGTTAACATCAACAATGGCGTCGGATACTAAAGTGGCCATGGATTCGGTCAGTGTATATGTCTACGTTTTCTATATTTGATTTGGTTCTGCCACTCGCCGGCCGCTGCCGCGGCACCACTCGCTTCGCTTGCTCGGCTCTTACGGTGTGTGGTCACAGTTCTAACCTAACCTAACCGATATCTGTATCTGTATTAAGAATTTTGCGGCGTACTTTAAATTTTGAAATATGGCGGCTAATCGGCTCCAATTAGTCAAAAGTACTTTTAACCAGCTCCATTGGGCAAAAATAACTTAATAAAAGTTAAGACTTTTGACTGCAACATATATAAATTTTGCTTTATTATCAAATTGCCCAATTATCATGTAGCAATATAATAATGACCGGGCAATGTGATAAATAATGAAGTTAAGGTAGTATTAATCACTTAGCCCGATAGAGCTAGACATTATTCATAATGCTCGTACTAATGCCCGCATTAATCACCTGGTCCTTATACCATACCATATATAAGTATATTTAAGTAGCTATTTTATTTTTTTACCTATATGCCAAATGTTATTATTTTAAGGCTGTTCTGTCTTAGAATTGAAACCGGTCATGGTGGCCCAGCCATAAAATCAACAAGAGAACGAGGTCTAAAAGATAGCTTAGCTTACAACTGTCCAGCCGACACGATAAGTACTTACAGTTTGTTCGAATAATCCTTTTCGTTTGCCTATCTGAAGTTGTCCGCAGGTGGTTTAGCAGTGGTAATCTTTAATAGATAGAGTCGTTGTAAAGACAATTGGGGTCATGAATGTTTCACATTTCTGATTATTTTCTTTAGTACTTTCGATATTTTTGTTTAAAAATACTTAATCAAACGATTTTAACAGCGCGGTAGTTCGGAACGGCTAACTTCAGACAAGCACACTTATTTCAAACAAACTGTAGGTACCTGCTGCGCATAGTGCGTATTTGGATGTAAGAATAAAGAGAACCGTTCATTTCCAAGAGAAAAAAAATCTAAAGCTATGGGCAGCAGCAACACGTTCTTCAGAAAAAACACTGCATTTACTACTGGTAAGACTACATTCGCGAGCAATAAAATGGAATCACTTCATAGACCATTACTCCAATCATTTTTGTTACAAGTTCTATGCATTCGGAACTATGGCTAATTGGAAAGGTAATTTTGCTAGCTTAATTTTCTACCAAAATTTAGGGAGTAATAGGCATGATGACGGTAAGCAAGAATTAGTAAAATAATATGTTCATATACTGAAATATAATTAATACGTTTAGAAAATAATATTTATTTTTATTTATAAGACGGGATTATTAATTAATTTGAAAAAATAAAACTACAAAATACACAAGTCCGCCATGTTCTGTTGAACACCAATCAGATTCAATTACGTCACATCTATGTTGAACTGTCGCTGTCACGTAAATTTTGTACGAATTTCGACCATCTTCGCGCTTAAAATTGTTTATTATGTATTTCCTAATTGTATATTACTTAGCTTTTGTCCTACAACTTGTGTAAGAACTTATTAAGTAATGTAACAAGGGTTTACCAAGGCAAACAGCTCTAATTTGCCCAGAGTTGATTTGTTAATGCTGGGGCAGTTCCTGGTATTAAACAAAGACTTCTGTTCAGCAGAATTTAGAAATGTTAAAACTACAATGTAAGTAATATTTATTATTATTTGTATTATACCTACTATAATTAAAAAAATAAAATCACTTTTAATAAGCACAGCTTCGTATGTTTAGTTTTAATAATGTTTTGATTTTTTTAAATATGCTTTCCTATCGATTTCTTTGTTTTAGATCCTCCAGGCCATCTTATGGGGACGAAGCGATTAGGTACGTTCAGTTAAAACGCGATGGAAATCTATGTACTTATAGTTAAATAAAAAATCTGCCCAGAACACAAGGTCCACTCGAAGTTATATGCAGTGACGTTAATAGTTGACGAAGTAAAGGAAGAAGTTATATCGGTAAAATGCCATGACTGTGTTGCCTCACAAGGAGGCTGCAAACATGCCATTGCATTTCTCATGTGGGTCCATCGTAGGAGTGAAGAACCGATTATTCAAGTCGGTAATTTACGATCCATTCGGCGAGGCTCAGGCTCAGTCAGTGTCTCGCCTCGTAACTTACTTGAATAATTGATTAAAAATTTAAAGTAATAAAGAAAATCTATCGGGTAAAATCTCCCGAGCTATCGTTGAACTTTATTTTAGTAAATAAAACATGATGTCAAATAATTTTCGGTTTTATTATTTTAAGAATAAAACCGAAAATGGAAGATAACATTACAAAAAAAGAGGTATCTTTGTGAATTTATTCTATCGAGCCAACTTTATCAAATCGTGTTTCCCTTGTATGTGTTCCCTAGAATATATACTCAACAATATAAATTTATTTTCTCAGATTTTAATTTTACTATTTACTACTTGAAAAAAATAGTTTTTAAAACATTTTTATGTGGGAAACATTTTAATCTCATATTGTATACGATGTCAAAACATAGAAGTGACGTCATAAGCAGACGCCATGACACCAGGGACCGTTTTCGCGCTAATTTAAAAACATTGAATTAAAATCGCATTTTTGTATCAAAAACCTTTTTAAATTGCAGAAAAAAATTATTTTTCGGAAATAGTAGGTATATACATAAGAATATTTTAGATCAGTTTTTGAAAATCAATCATCATGCCTATTGCAATAGGTCGAAGTTGTGGACGCCAAATGAATAGGAAGTAATATAAAAAGACTCTTCGACTAAAGCGGTTTTCAGGTGTTACGGTCTTCTCTACGGTTACAGTTTTTCGGATTGATGGTTTCTTGTTTAGACTGTAACCTTCTGACCTCAGTAACCTACTTTTTATTTATAAATGACACATAGATATAACTGTCGCTATTCATATAAATAAAATACGCCTATATCTAAGCGTCTTAGAACTATGTTTTGCCTGGTTTGAGAAAATATCATTTTGTTTTAGGGAAAACAAAATGGTAGTAGGTTACTTATGTCATTTCCGATAATGATAGAGGACACTGGGATCTTGTCCCAGTGCCCATGAGTTCGTCTTGATTATGTGAATACCTATATCTTATGCCTGGATATTTCTAAGAAAAAAATGTGCAGAAACTGGCTCAGTAGATGACGCTGATTTAGACAAGATCTTTATTTATATATCCAGGCCCATCGATTGCCTTTCACACATTTCCGGTAACTTACTCACCAGAATAGCATAAGCTTGCAACGATATTCGTCGTTACGATCGAAAGAAGTTCTAAGTTTTTCATTAAACCGTGTTAGAACCACAATTTATTCATTTAGGTTGATAGGTGAAAAAAAAGAGGATTTAGGCTGCAGTAAATTTTAATATTGAAATAAAAAGGAGCATTTCTTTCTGTTTGAGGAAATGCTTATCCATATGCAGCTAAAGAACGGGAACGACCTGAAAATTATAGAACACACATTAATTTAAAATTTAATTTAATTAAAAAAGGGAACTGATAAGATTTTTTCCGTGAGAACTTTTTTGTAAATGGATTTACGTTCATTAAAGTTTTAAAATAATGTCACAAAAATCACAGAAATAAATAGTAAGACCCAATTCACAAAACTCAATATAACACAAGGCATCAACTTATTTTGTAATAATAATTATCATCATTCTTGAAAATAACATGAAATTCATGAAGTACAAAAGGTCTGTTAAAATTTAGCGGACCTACAGAGCGGTTATGTTTGATTTAACAGCTGATTAAGAAATTTAATCATCCATTAGCCTAACGTGGGATGACTATTACTAGGTATATTAACAAGACATTATTATCAGAGTATGGTGAAATTGGGTCTGAATCATGTAGGTATGTCAATAGCTTTTAATAATTTCTAAATGAAAAGCTTTGATGTGTAGGTAAAATTCAGACAAGATTTAATAAATTCGGAAATTCTACATAAAAATATATGTACATGAACAAGGAAATATGAAGAAGAACAATAATCTTGATGCTGACCAGATGATTCTCCCGGGGAATTATATGCACCAAGAAGTCAACAAAGCTGGCTGTGATATGTATTGGAACCACATAAGCCACAACCACTTTGCTGACTCCTTGTAGTGCTTTGTGGTTCCGTGATGTCGTCCGGTAGTGTCCACAGTGCGCTCGTGCTTGCCAAACAATGCTTATCGCTCATCAAAGCTGGCTGTGATATGGGATTCACAAACGCACATGACAGCCACTTTGTGAGCGACGAGACACTCGCTTGTAATACCTAATTTTTGTAACAAGTTATTGCCCGCGCATGGTTCGTCGTCACGTCACTCAGCCCAACTCGTCAAAAATGGCTGTGATATGAGTCAGCTACATGGCACAACCATTTTTACGAATGGGCCACGGACCCGCCTACCTCTCAATTTTCAAAAATGTCGTAGTGCTCTCCGTAAACCGACCACATCAAAGTGGCTGTGATATGATGACATATACATTTCACCGCCGCTTTGACAGGCTAGGCCCGGGAAACAATTTTTAAGGTTATAATTCCGTTGCTGGATTGAAGAGGGATGTTTGTAATGGAGTCATGCTCATCAAAGCTGGCTGTGATAGCTACGTACTGACCTATAACAAACCGACTTTGATGGCAAAACCACATCTATGTTTTCTCACGCTGAATTTTCAATTCAGTCTGAAAATGTACATATACCAACAAAAAATCAGATATGATTCATAGCTACAAATACACACGATAATGTACAGATGGGAAAATACATGTACCCTAAGTAATACAATAATTATAATAATTCATATTCACACAAATAAAAAAGCTGTTGATTTTAGTAAAATTATGTTTAATTAAATGACCGCACCTACCATAATTTAATTTTCAAACGAATCAATTGTATTGCAGTATTATTGGCTATATAAGCACAAATACTTTTATAGCGAACAAGAAGGTTGGCGTACCACCAGAGAAACATCATTAAGTAATAACATAATCATAATTTTACATAGATCAGTATAACAAACCAAAGAAAATAATCATTACAATAGAATATATTAATGGTTCAACCATATCTAATATTCGAATACAATAACATTCTTACATATAGTTTAAATTCTCAACACTTTAGTACAGAGATCGCAACATAATCACAGGTAAATATAATATCAATGGAATCTAAATTAGTATTTTAGCGTACTAAATCAAGTAGGGACGTTAATTATTTTACCTCCCGATCAAAAAAGAAAGGACAAAGTGACAATTTTGGTATGAAATTTTATATAGGTAGGTACTAGCAGAAATAGACTACTGAGAACTACTGGAAATCAATACACCTGCATGTAATAACCTGACCGATATAGTAACCAAGCTCAATCTAAATAACCTAATCAGGTTGAACTTGAGTGCTACATATATAGCCGAGCTACATAAGTATCTATGTACACTTATGTTTCCCGCTAATAGAATCGAGTGATTGTATAGTGTTACTATTAGCTAGAAACAGAGATAATTAATCATTGTCCGTTAGTTACTTGAGACCTTTGCGTGTCAGTATTACTTAGTTCTGATCTAGCAAAAATAAATTATACCATGTCGTAGGTACTAAGTATGTTTACGGAGTCTGAACCACAAGAATATTTTTTTTTATTCATCTGTATTGAACAGCATATAATATCCATACCAACCAACTTCTCTTATTGTACCTAATTTAATACATATTATATACGGGACTAATAAAAACATATCCGTACAGATTTGTATGTAGGTAGATGTCTGTACCTACTTGCTTAACGGAAAACAAGTCTCAAAAATTAATTAAAGAAGTTCATAAACTACGAAAACATCGAAAATAGCTCATAAGGAAGTCGGATCGAAGGACAAACTTAACTTTGTGATATAACGGCAAATTAGCGGTTTACGGTTTTACTCCTACTTGCCAATTTTCCTGTAAAAAATACATCGCTCGTTTAAAAAAAAGATGTAACACAAAATTACGAATTTTGACCTTTACAATAAAACGCATATTCATTGCGTAAAGATTAGATTAAAATCGAAACACCTAGTAAGTGGTCTAAAACTTTGAACTTAGACAGATCGGAATAAGTTGAATCGCCGATTCCCACAAGTTGTAATTATTGAGTTACATCTTTTTATTTTTAAGGGTGCGACATTATGTCGTATCCGTGTTTTTTATTGCGTTTACGTAGAAGTTTGATATTATTACAGATCCAAAGGTCTTTTGTCCTAAGAATTATAATCTTGTTCTCTCATCTGTATATGAGAGGAACTAATTAAGTGGAAGTTACAAATCTTTTCTAATGTAAGTGGCGGTTTTCAACCGACTTCAAAAAGGAGGAGGTTCTCAATTCGTCTGTATGTTTTTTTTTTTTTTTTTTGTATGTTTGTTACGCGATATCTCCGCAAGTTGTGGACCGATTTTAATTATTGTTTTTTTGTTTGGTAGGTCATACTTCAGAGGTGGTCCCGTTCAAATTTTATCGAAATCGGTTAAGCAGTTTTGAAAATATCAACAAAAATCTAAAATTTGGTTACATCGATGATATTATCGTTTACTCCGAAACATCGCTGTCTTATTGGAGCAGTGCGTTTAGTTGGCTAACAAGTACTTCTAAACAAACGTTCCACTAAAAATTACAAAATAAAATTACTTATAACAAAAAAGTTAAACCGCCTTCAAAAAATAATAAAATAATTTTGTCTAAAACAGTTTGGGAAGTCGGTGGCGAAAATAAAAGACCCACTCAAATAGAAGTCACCGACTTCCCAAACTGTTTTAGACAAAATTATTTTATTATTTTTTGAAGGCGGTTTAACTTTTTTGTTAAAAGTAATTATTTCTATGCTAGAAATTATGATACAGAATATATTCCTCCTTCAGACAGCCAATCTGTACAATACGATTGACAAATAAGAAGCTTATGATAAGGAATATATAGTCTACCTTCATAACTATTACCTATTCTGAATTCAAGAGGTAAGCACTAAGAACCGAAAACTAAACTCCGAAAAATTAATGTATTTTATGTTAGTATTGGAAGTTTAACGGAGACGGACAATATGACAGGTAAAAGCTTATATGTACCTACCTACGTGCAAATATTTTTTATCCATTGTAATCTACCTATAAACCTTTGATTAAAAGTATGAGATGAAAGATAATAAAGACGCAAATATTTTCAAGTGTCGATACACAATACGGTTTTCCCGCGCGCATTGCGACTCACGCAAAGTTTAGCCTTACTCCACGTTCTCCAGCGATTTTCCTTGCCGAGATTCACGCATGTGCAACAGCACCTTCGCCACGTTGCAAACAAAGTTGTACCTTCTATGCTTTTAACAACTTTATTTTCGACTAGCTTTCCGCCTGCGGCTTCGCGCGCGTGGACAACACGTTTTTCTTAGCATAGGGATATCGGGATAGCATATAGCCTATGACAACCTGGACTAATGTAGCTTCCTTTTGGTCAAATAATTTTCAAAATTGGTTCAGTAGGTCCAAAGATTACACCCTACAACGTCACAAACTCTCTACAATATTAGTATAGATTAGCTTTCCCACGACTTCGTTCGCGCAGATATCGGTTGTAACTACGTGCCTCGTTAATTAGATCTAATTACATGTAATTGTTCGTCTATTTGCAACAAAATATAGATGTCACGGGAAAAATTAAAATATCGTTAGTCTAAAATTATTCCAGCTGCGTTGTAAACTAGCTTTATATTCAATTAGATTTTATGACTGACAATTTGTGCCGATGCCGATAAAATATCGACGCGTAAATTTATAAACAAGTAGTTAAAATAGATTAAATAATTTGAAAACTTAGTTGATTGCGGTTTGTGAACAGATAATAAACACAATACCTTTGACTCCTAGAAAGGGAGGAACAGTGCGCTCGCATTATTGGATTGGATTGTATTCTAGCAAACACAAAAAGCCTACCAATCAGAGAAAAGTTTACAATTTAAGCGTCGCGTCAATTGATTCTCAGTTCAGTTGTAATACTGGCTGCCACTAATTGGTCCATAGTTGTATACTGATTTAAAATCTGACAGCCAGCCGCCGCGTTGGAATATCGAAAATGTACGTGTCATATTGTATTGTAATTTATCTATATGTATAAATTGCATGTAAATTTAAGGGGGGAAAGGTGTAGGAGGATTTGTACAAACCTACAAACCGTGATTATTAAAAATAATTAAAATCATATAAGTACCGTTATACAATCACTTTTGTGCTTACAAACTTAAATTAATTCATATTTCGGTATTTCTTTATATTTCGGCAAAAATACGAGACGAACTTGTAATTGAATTCCAGGATTCACATTAAAGGAGTTGCGGTGCAGCGGTGATCTTCATCATCAGTTTCACTTCACCAAATGAAACTTCCCTAGAGCAAATTCACGAGGAGTCTCGTGAATTTGCGTTTAGTGCGAATACAATATTTAAAGATTTGCCTCGATTTATTTAGATCCCATCATCAGATCCTGATGGCAATAAGATGACCTGGGAAGTATACCCTTTTAAACAAAAAAAATATTTTGCAAATCGGTTGCACTGTTTTCGAATAATGGGGAAATATACATTAGAGGTCAGGTCATCCGTGGTCTCCATCAACAGTTCCACTTGACCAAATGATGCTTACCGAGAGAATATGCACGAGTAACTTTAAAAAAATCAAAAATATTATAGGTTTGCCTATAATATTTGAAGAGTTCCCTCGATTTCTCCAGGATCCCATCATCAGATCCTAATTTGCTGACAATGGGACCAAAAAAGAAAAAATACAAATTGTTTTGTAATTCTCTTAAACCAAGCTACCAATGTCGCATTTCACCATGCCAGAGAAGCCGCTGCTCTCCAAATAAATTAAAAAGGGAACAGATTCGTATTAAGTAAACAGCCCTGTTATTTACCTAAGACTTATTTAGAGTTGGTAAAATAGCCCAAGTAAGCCGCAGTTATAAGGATAATAATAAGTTTATTTCGAAAACAAAAAACATAATTCACAAATCTGCTACATGCTGAACAAGTGTAGCGCTGGTAGCAGCGCCCTTCTCTGTATAAGTATAAAGAAACAAATGTTGTTGCAAACAGAATTAAAATCTTTTATGTAATTATTGTTGTTTTAAGACTAAGTATAAGAATATAAGCCTAAGGAACATAATACACTATGTGTTCAAATATCTGCTAAATTGCTACAACAAAATCAGGATAGATTAGAATTAGAGCATTCAATAAACTTGATAAGAGTACATAGTAGAGTTTACTATGGTTACTTTCGTTAACAACCCAATAGGATATATATATGTATATTCTAAAATCCCTTCAACTTGCAACACTACATTGCATCAGTTAGCCGTTCAACTTTGTGCAACCAATTAGCAGATTTACTTAACAAGTTAGGTTTAACTATTCTCTCAAATTTATCCGTCGTGTGTTTTCTGTTCTGCAAATATATTCAATTTGTTGGATGACTGGACTTAGTTTATGAAGCAGGTCTTGTTAGTAACAGTTTGATAAACAGTTTCGGGCTGTTTCACAATTTAATTAATTTGTCTTCGTTCGCTTTTCTGTTCGCTGCTTGTTTCTGTCTGTTTCTAATGGTGTTTAGACCACACGGAAAATAAGTGTATCTTACTTTAAATCTTAGATACCAGTTAGTGAATATTAGAGTGCCAAAAACAGGATTGAATCGACTCGATACACAGTTCTATCAATCTCAATCTACTTACTTAAAATTCATTTCATTTAGGGAAATGTAGTTTCATTTCGATTAAATTTTGTTTACGAGTTCCCTCACCAGGGGATAAGTATAAATTTCACTGCACAAGATATTAATGGAAAAAAATAGGTATACATGTTTTAAATATTATAAAATTGGATTGGGCGCAAGACGGCCATGTTTGCGGTACCAATACGAAACGTTTAGTTAGCTGCTTGCCCGCGGCTTCGTTGTGTGTAGGTAATCAATAAATTTGCTTTCTTTCTTTCTAACGTTAAAATAATATTTTTTTATACAGTACTTATAACAGTAAAATATTTTTATCTGTTTGTCTGTGGGGCAGATAGCTGACGTTATGAGGAGTAACTTCACTTATTTAAGAAAAAGGTGCCGCGCAAATAATAAATTATTTTAGGACGCGGGTAACAGGTAGTATAGTAGTAGTACTTAGTATCGTTCGATACAATTTCACCTACAAAAACAAAGGCTCTGTATTCCATACACGTGTATCTAAAAGACAAAGGTGATTACCTCATGTCTCAATCAAGCTACACCACGGGCTTAGCGAAGCTCTCGGAACAAACGTGATAAATACATACCTACTTTGCCATGCATACAATAAAATTCAATAAGTTTTCTAGATATATATATATCCTATAGACCTACTTAATTGATATTCTCATTGCGCGGTTTATAAATAACTTATTATCTTAACCATTTGTCTGCGCCTCAAGGTTTGTACCTAAAGTCTAAGCTAAGACTATATGAAAACTTACCTACCTACGGTTGTGTACGAAACTACGAATGTCGGATCGATTTTTTCCTGATCTCGTTATAATTTCCCTAAATCCTGACTAAGTGAGCGCTCACGCACAACATGTGGTGCGATCGTTTTACGATTGTGATAGAGGGATGCTCCTATACACATTAAATACCGTCATCCCTTTTTCACAACTCAAACATGATCGTAATAGCACGTCGTGGTACAGCCTCTGGTGTTCCTATTTCTCGTAAAAAGGCGTTCATGGCATTATTTAACTAAATACTCGAACTCTTTAATTTGAACGTTAACCCGTCTAGCACAGCTACGTATCATTTTCCATTGCGACTGATTTTCTTCAAATACCCAAATACGTCTTATTAACCATGTCTCACATCTTCAACGTAACGGAAAAAATTCTGACGTCTTATTTTTCTCAAACCAAAATTTTACTTTAAATACTTAATTTAAAAAGTCCTGCAATATGCAAATGCAAGGATTGATGTTGTTGGCTTTGCATGAACGAAAAGAAAGAAAAATCATTTATTCAGCACAATTCTTACTATAATATTATAAAAAGTAAATTGCGTGCGTCACGATTGCGTTGAAACGGCGCTGGTTCGAATGCCAGACGGAATGCCTGGCGCTGATTTTCAACAAGACCCTAGTGGCCCACCTATGGTAGGCAGGTTAGAAAAATATGACAGAGGAGTAATACAACATTGCGTTTATATAGTTATTAACTAAAGCAATATTATTCACTACCGTTTTTAATGCTTTTTACTTTCAGTAAAAGCTTTTACGTATCACGCAGCTTTATAATATAAGCTAACCTCGCATGTTTTAAGACTTGCCGCACAATAGATGTGTTTTCACTGGGAAAGTATAGTTTGACGTGTAGCCGGACGTACATAGTACCGATTCGAACATCTAACTTATCCTAACTTTCACAAAGAACTGAATTTTCTAATTAAAGAAAATTTCTAGTGAAAGAAAAATTCGATCTCAGGCAGGGTTTGAACCTGCGTCTCTCTGGTTAAGTACACCACCTCAAAACGTAGAATGTAGAAGAGAAATTCGACATCACAGGCAGTGGTCTCGGTAGCTTAGTTGGCTAAGCGTCTGGTGTACTTAACCAGAGAGACGCAGGTTCAAACCCTGCCTGAGATCGAATTTTTATTTCACTAGAAATTTTCTTTAATTAGAAAATTCAGTTCTTTGTGAAAATTTCGCAATATTTAATGCTAAAAAATAATAAAAAATAAGCATTATCCAAACTTACTTGAACAATTGCCGCCGCAATTGATTAAGATAACCATATAAATAGTATATCAGTTGCTCTGCATGTAATAACTATCTACGAAACCAGGTATGTACTAATTACAAGCATATAATTTAACAAAAAAACTAAATAATTACAAAAATAGAATGCCTGCCATCCAATAAGTCTCATCTACAAAACTAATAAAATTGATACAATATATATAATCTTTAATTTCATTAACAGATCAGTCAGTAGATTTGCAAATAGATAATCATACTACTAGCAGTCCGCGCGCGGCTTCGCCCGCGTGGAGTATACCTTTATAACTTGGGGGTATGATAAATAGTAGCCGATTCTCAGATCTACTGAATATGCATATAAAATTTCATAAAAATCGGTGAAACCGTTTCGGAGGAGTATGGTAACTAACATTGTGACACGAGAATTTTATTGTATAAGATGTATCGACATTAAAAAATACGAAAGCGGCCTCTACATAGATCTAGTTAACGTGAGACCACTTTGAGGAACTGGTTACGAATGATTTATTGTTGTTATGAATAATGTACGCCGCATAGACGTTACCATTCCGTAGCTTATCGGTAAATTACACACAGATCTGTTTTTTTACACCTGAAATTTTAAAATAAAGCGTTTAACATGTCTGAAATACATGTTGCCATTTGCCCATGAATTTTATTTTCCATTTTACATGTTGCAATATGTTATGCGTGTCTATGAAAACATTACCATAGGTATTTCGGAATTGTGTGGAAAGAAAAAGTAGATCGTGCTCGTGAAGGTGTATTTTATGAATACGAACACCGACCCCTACAGAACAAAAAAAGAGGCACAAAAAATTAACCTTTTAAAAAAACGGGTCAACGCAAGACTAGAAATCAAACCGTAAAAATAGCATCTATCGCCGCATTCCAAATCATTTCGTGGTGAGAAAATGTACAACGCCTCAGCCAAAACTTCGTAGTTTGGAGTAGGAATCCTCTTGGCTCTCGCATTGAATTACATTCAGAACAGTATTTCAGTTTATGTATTTGTATACTTCTATATAACAACATTAAAATAAGGAGTGGTTATGGATTGATAACTGAATAACATAGTTAAAATGGTCAATTTTGTATTATATACTTATATATAATAAAGATAGAGTTTGTTGTTCGAACGGGAATCTCTGGAAATACATTTGATATTTGAAAAAACAGTTTTGTATTTGACATCCATCCTTGGTTTAAAATGTTTAGGTAACATGCTATGCCATTTGAGTATCTATAATATACAATAAATTAAGCCATATAATTAAGAAATAATAACTTGGTTATTTTAACACGACTGGTATCCATCTTCCTTTAGGATCACTTCTATAAGGAGGGGAGAGCCAATTCCCAACCCATTGCGCACTAAATATTCTACTAAGTAATTAAAATAGTCCCTCATATAGGTAGTTGCACACAAATTAAAGTACATAGCGCTCATATTAGATAGATTTCGTTTTATGCATATTCTGTTGCCACTTAAAGAAATAAATACGATTTAATATAGATATGGTTACTATAAAATGTTGTTAGCTAACTAACAAGGTATCAATTGTATGACAATATGACAACGTGCTTGGATAGCCGCTGCCTTAGATACTTACCAACTTGGTTTACATTCGATTTCAGAACTTTTTACGGAAGAACTGCATTGCAAGACTTGCTCATTTTTGTACATGCTATGTTTTTACTGAGATTATACATTATTATGAATATTCATTATACCTTTTTATAATTATTTAGCTGAAGTGTCTGCTTCGAAGATAAGTTTTTTTTAAAAAAAAAGCTTACTAGCGATGTGGGTCACGAATTGCTAGTATTCTTGTTAACCCCTCGTGCTAAGCTAAATGCTTGTGCTACGAGTGGGTTCACGTCGGTAGTGCAATGGGTGGGGTTCGAACCGGCAACCATATGATCGCAAGTCCGACGCCCTAGCCATTAGGCTACCGACGCTTCAAAACGACGATTCAATAATTATATTCATCTATACTAATATTATAAAGAGGTAAAGTTTGTGAGTTTATGACGGGGGTCTCTGGATCTAATGAACCGATTTTGAAAATTATTTCACCAATAGACAATTGCTTATGCTTAAGTGAATAGGCTATATATATTTTATCGCGTAAAATTGAAAGAAACATAAAGTCCACGTGGGCGAATAAATATTATAAAGCCGTTCAATTTCATTTAACTGACCATTACATTGAAAATGCGTTTTGGATTAGTAAGTTATGAAGACGAAGTGTTGTGAACAATTTGCTCTGGCATAAGTATAATTACAACGCAAAGCGTGGCGGGGCGGCGGCAACTACGTAAGTAGTACAGGCACGTACTAGCATGAACCACAAATTGAATATATATGTTATATTATTAAGTTGTTACATTCATTATGGACATCGAACACTGCTTCGTTGGTACGAACAATAGTGTCATTTGACTTTAGTTGTTCTGGGAACCCCCGCGCTAGTTCAGCGAGACCTGTTCCCTCAAATAGAAGGGCCATGTAGACCTACATATGTTTACTTATGGTAGTCCATATTGAACAAAGAGCTCTCCCGCGCGTATTGAAAATTATTGTTTCATCAAACTCGTTAAAAAATCCCGTGTAAGTAGATACTTACGTCCTAAAGTAAAAGAGATTTCTGCTTGCCGTTATGTTTCGTATCGGTATATAAGTAAATAACGACCACTTAAACGTCTGAAAGCAGATTAGTAAATACAAATGATCTCATTCTAAAAATTTTCTCTATTTCTTTACCAAATATACATAATTTTGTATTCGTTTATTTGTGATTGTGAGTGATATCTTCTCATTCCTCCATATTCAAAAATACAGTTTGCGATACAAATATTTATTTTCTATAGTAACCCCTCGATAGAAGATACTTAATCCGAAATAATCTTATAGATAAACATTTTGAGTTTAGGACTTTCATCATATAATTTGAAGCAGCGGTAGCGTAATGGCTAGGTATCGGACTTGCGATTATGTGATTGCCGGTTTGAAACCCACCCATTGCACAACCGACGTACAAGCATTTAGTTTAGCACTAGGGGTTAACAAAAATACTAGTAATGTGCGACCCACATTGTTAGTAAGGTTTAAAAATATTAAAAAAATTCGGCGTTATTCTAATAAATATCATCCCTTCAGGGGTGGATTTCTTAATAATTTGATTTTTCTCAAAGGATTCGGTATATCCTAATCCTTTTTAACGTTTGTAAAGGTTGTCCCATACCAAGTGGTCCAAAGAGAAATGTGGAATAGGAGGACATATTGTAATTCACTAATAGATATATAATTAGATGCTATTCTTTGTAGTGTAGAAATGCCACCTTTTTTAGAAAACATAGTTATTTAATTCTACGGTTTTAATTGTATTTATGACTCTATGACTCATCACATACACAGATATTATATTCAAATTTTATTTATATCCGTAAAGGTAATACAATATCTGTTGTATACCTATCCTAGAAAGTCCCATCAATACATTTTTGTAAGTATCTATTTTTTTGCAGAAGCAAACACAAATGCTGAACAGACTAGATATCTACATGTATTAGATTTCACATCGAAGGTTTCAAAACAATCATATACTGTTGGCGTAAGGCTAAAATTCACCAAGTACCTGGAAGTACCTGGGGTAAGTACTTATATGTACGATGTGGGCCTATTAGTAGTTTCCGTTTTAAGAAAATAGGTACTTTAAAATAATATAATGTATGGTGGCCAGCACATCAGGCTACCACAAAATGTCATATTTTCTCAGTCGGTTGTTTGTTGTCGGTGATTTAAAATCGTTTGGAATTTTGACAGTTTTGTATAATCTGATGTGCTGTCGACTGTACCTAAGCATAAAAACACAAAATAAAATATACGTTCTGAAAATAGGCGTAATTTTCTATCACTTGTTAACGCATTTAATATACAATTACAAATAATAAAAATACAATTTAGTAAAAATAATACAATGACTTAAATATATGAAGAGTATAAAATTAAATAAAATCAAAAAATATAATTGCAATACGAAAACACGATATTATACTATGGGAAAATTAAAATAAAACAATTCTTAATTATATAAATTATTATCAGTTCCTTCCTCTCTCCTACCTAATCTGCTGTGCCCGACAGGGTCCATAATTGTTCCAATAGATAAGTTGACCACCTGTATACCTACATTATGGAACGCAATAAATAATTGAATTGAATTGAATTGAAAAATGAGTGGCATGTATATAATGTAGCTAGCTGGCCGCCCGCGGTTTCGCCCGCGTGGAGTATGTATACGTTTATCACTTAGAGGTATGAAGAACAGATAGTAGCCGATTCTCTTACCTACTGAATATGCATATAATATTTCGTAAAAATCTGACAAGCCGTTTCGGTGGAGTATGGTAAGTACTGCACCGAAACTGCTGAATGTCACGAGAATTTTATATATAAGATATAATTATTATATTATGCCATTCAGGAATAATGTAGCTTTAAATTCGGTTCATTTGATCCAGAGATTACCCCTACAACCAACGGCACAAATCCATAACGTTACAACCTCACAAACTTTACCTCTTTATAATATTAGTACAGATAAATTGATAACTAAAAATAATTTAGCCGATAAGTAGTTTTTCTATTTTTCTTTTTTTTGTAATGTGCCTTGACTGTGACAAATAAACACTTTTTTCTTTAATTTCCTTTATATTTTTTTCTGCAAACAAAACACGAAAGAATAGAAAGAAAGATTGTTTTTTTTTAATTTATTTATTAAATGTGCGGGTAATACGGACACCGGAATTATATGATTGATACTTCCTCTTGAACGCGTCAGTGAACCGACTCATAACTAACTAGCCGCTTATAACAATGCGAAGCATGAGGTCTGTGAACCACTTATATGAACGTGTTGAATACCCACTAAGCGATCACTCATAAAGAAAATATCAGCAGAACCAAAATAAACTTAAATGAAAACTTTATTCGTTATTAGAATCCAGTATCCGCTAATTAAAGGTACCTAATAATCAAGCGGTGGTAGCCTAATGTTCAGGGCGTCGGACTTTTGATCATGTAGTTGCCGGTTCGAAACCCACGTATTGCACTACCGACGTGAACCCACTCGTAACACAAGCATTTAGCTTAGCACGAGGGGTTAACAAGAATACTAGTAATGTAGGACCCACATTGCTAGATAGCTTTGTTAAAAAAAATCGACCATTAATATAATAAAAAATCGAATACATATTAATAATAACATTTAATTGATTTGAATTCAGAGAAGTATAGTATGGAGCACTGCAATATCGTCGCTAAAGGCGTGATATTATATATTTAAAAAAACAGGCAGGCAGAATATGAATTGTAAAAATCAAGTTTTCATAACGTAACATACCATCACGCCTGTATTCCCCGAAGGGTTAGGCAGAGGTGTACTTAATGTACACCCACAGTTCGTTATTGCCATTCACCGGGCACAAATCCAGACTCCGAGCTGCTACTGAGAATTTCATAGAAAAACTCAATAACACTTTGTTCGACCTGGGGATCGAACCCAAGACCTCTAGCGTAGCAGTCGCGATTGGGACCACTAGACCAACGACGCAGTCAAGTCAAAATCAAGTTTTCATTTAAGTTTATTTTGGTTCTGCTGGTATTCGCTATTCAAAATATTATAAGTATGAGTAGATTTTGTCGATCTCGATGGCAGCAAATTTAGGTAAATGGAATTCACTTCCAATACTGTTATTACTCCTTAAATTATCTCAACGTGACGTATTATTCCTAAAATGTTTCACGGTTACTTATAAAACATTCACGGATTTTCTGAATCGTATGAATTTCAAATGAGACATAAAGCAACTTCACAAGACGTTACAATGAATCCAAAATCTATTTATCTAGCTTTCCGCCCACGGCTTCGCCCGCGTGGTTTATCGGCTTTTCTGTATTTCCCGTTTTTGCAACACTTTTCATTTATGCTCCGCTCATATTGGTCTTAGCGAAATGATATAGCCTATAGCCTTCCTCGATAAATGGGATATCTAACACTGAAAGAATTTTTCAAATCGGACCCGTAGTTCTTGAGATTAGCGCGTTCAAGCAAACAAACAAACAAACAAACTCTTCACTTTTATAAATAAAAACGACATGTTGTTCGTTGGTAAGCACATCACTTGAGAACAACTGACACATTTTGAGTGTTCATAAAGTTCGTAATACTTACTTCGAATAACATTTAAGAGAAACTAAATGAAATTGCACAAATTTGTAAAATTAGAAACAGAAAGTGCATTTTTCTATTTAGTTTTCGCATAATTTAGGCCGCATATTACTAACTCTGAGAATAAGTCCTACTTAAGTTAATGCGAAGTTATTTCAAACAATGTCCGTGTGTTTTTTATTTATTCAGCGAATATCGACTATTCTTATATGATAAAAAGAGAACTTAGTGAAAATATGTAAGTAATAATTAAAGTTACGAATTTCACAATGTATGGCGTATCTGTTTGTGACGACACAAATCGATAGACTTAGTATGCTTCCTGTCTAGCATACTATGAAAATGCGAATCAATTCTTCAGGATCTATTTTAATTTTGGTTTTCGTGATCAACCCTATTAAATTTAAAACATTTTAAATAAACTTTTTTATAGGGCTGTAAAAAATACTGTTAACTAGCCGATCGGGAAATGGTACGTAACCAATAATAATATTTTTTGCAAGGTGTGTTACAAAGCGTCTTTATTGTACCTACGAGTCACTTTCCTAAAACCTCAAAAAGTTATTTGGAATGGTGAAATCGCGAGCAATATCTAGTTTTAGTAGTTTATTATTGAAAACCTTAATTTGGTATCTATGTATATACTTACTTGCTGTTATTTTTCTTTAAAAATATTATGTATCGTACTTAACATACCATCACGCCTGTATTCCCCGAAGGGTTAGGCAGAGGTGACCTAATGTACACCCACATTTCGCCGGTATGTTAAGGTCCCATGTAATAGGGGGCGAGCCTATTGCCATTAACCGGGCACAAATCCAGACTCCGAGCTGCTACTGAGAATTTCATAGAAAAACCCAATAACACTTTGCTCGACCTAGGGATCGAACCCAGGACCTCTAGCGTAGCAGTCACACTTAGGACCACTAGACTAATGAGGCAGTCAAATGTATGTATCGTACTTATTTCTGAAAATATCTCGTGTGTTTGATGATTGTGTTGACTTTATTTCCTGTGTTTACATTATTGCGACTAAGTATAATTATTGTGTTGCTAGTTTTGCTAAAACACAGGCCGTTCATAATGATAATAATTTATTGACGCGGCCTCCGTCCCGATATATCCTTCAGTATTGATTCGAGCTTCCCACGTAGAGACGATTACGTAATCATGCTTGTTACCAACCTAACTATTCCAAATAATAAATCCAGTAGCTTCTGAATACGCATGTCTAATCTTGCTTCTTTTTAATCAATTTTATAATACTACTTCATTTACGAAAGTGATTCAAAGAAGGACTAAATTTGTTTAACAATAACTTGAATCTGTTCTTGAAAGCCTTTTCGTAAACGTGGATGTTATTGATTTTTTTATGTCTTAAATTTTTCCAGGTATAATAACGTCTTTTTGAGTCTAAATATTATAGCAATAAATTATTAAACGTGGATGTTATTGATTTTTTATGTCTTAAATTTTTCCAGGTATAATAACGTCTTTTTCAGTCTAAATATTAAGTAATAAATTATTCTACATATTTGTAACCAAAATACAAATAATCTTAATTTGAAATGTGTCTGTTCAAATTCTGATTATATCATTGGATTACGCGTGTAGTGTAGCAATTGTAGTTTACTTTTTAAAGTTTTGTATGATGGAAAGCTTGAAAGAATGGAAGTATCTAGGTACTATCGAAACTATGACGAAGAACCTATTTTTAAAACGAAGTAGTAACAATCATAAATATCTTACTCTTGTTCAATATACCGATGTCTTCGAAGTCAGAAATGCCCGGATGCTTGTTATAATGTATCAGCCTCTTAACATGTGTAGGTACAATATAATGATAAGTTAAAAGTTCATGTGAAACGTTGTGAAAACAACATAAATATTAGTGAAAAACAACAATTTTAATTATAAAATTTCTATGTTGGGACCTTTATTGACCACATTATCATTCTCATTTTAAATATAACTCGATTACTCAGCAACGATGAACTCATACACAATAGTGATAACATACATCTAAACATTTACTAATAAAACACTTTTTGCCGACTAGGTGGTTATTAATTAATCTTACTCGTTATTAACAAGTTCCTCAAAGCAGTTTACTTTCTACGTCAGGTATTAGGTACATCACTATTTTTAACTAACTTCAAAAAAGGAGGAAGTGCTATGATCGACTGTATGTATGTTTTCTATAATATTTATTTTTCCATTATAATCGTTTGCTGTGGTAATATCTGCCTGTAATATATTGAGTTGAGAGTTGAGTAATATATGGAATATTTTACACGGCTTGGGCGGGCGCAACAAAGCTACTGGTTGAACATGATTCTCCGCAATGTACACAATGCAAATTTCAATAAAAGTTGTTTTTTTACTGTTTACCCTTTTAACCAATCACGTGTAAGAAAGAAATTATTAATTTATCTGTGGCCACAAAGTAAAATAGGTATTATTTAATTATGTTCCACCACCACAATCACCACTTTAAAGTATTAATAATAATTAAATTCCTGTTTCGACTGGATCGGCCGAAACACCTACCAAGCCCGCCCATAGAATCTTCTTAGATTCTTAAGATTACATTGCAATTTTTACAGAAATAATATTATTATATTAACTATAGTGTTTAAACTCACCATGTATAAATTATTTTACTGTAGGTATTAAACATATTTTCAAGCTATTATTTGTATAAAACTTTTTATGTGGGAAAATAAAATTGTGGGATATGGTTGTAGACTTTCATAGACATTTAATAACTGTTCTTATAATGATGGGTGCTTCTACAAGGTATATTTTTTTATTTTGTGGGTATAATACCTACTTTATAATAATATCTGCATAAACAAAATTCCTGTCTAATTACTGTTGTGAGCCAGAAAAAATGTTACGGTAAAAATGGTTGTATTGGGTGTAGGTAAAATCTCGAAAGGATCGGTCAGCAACGATTTCTAACAGGCTATTGTGTCTCGACGCCGACGGGTAGATGGGGGCAGGTAGTCAATGAAATAGAGTTTGAGTAGAAAACAATGGCGACCTAAAAGGCTACGTGGCCAAAGCGTTCTCAGTGGAGGCTGCGTTGAAAGACAATGTTTTAAGGTTATTTAAGAAAGAAACAAAATAAGTTTTTTTTATACTAAGTTACCTGTTCAAGTGTGCATAAATACCAATCAGTGGCCAGCCTTGTCAATGACCTGATCGTCGCTTAGACTGCAGTTACAGTTTGTTCGAAATAAGTAAGCCGATCGGAAGGTGTCTGCAAGTGGTTTAGAAGTGGTAAATTTTAATAGAAAGAGTCGGTGTTAAGATAACTAGAGTCGTATATGTTTCACATTTCTAATTATTTTGTTAACTAATTTCGATATTTATGTATTAAAACACTCAATTAAACGATTTTATCACCGCGGTAGTTCGGAACGGCTAACTTCCGATCGGCTTAATTATTTCGAACAAACTGTAAACATACTATTATTAAATAAATAATCAAACGGTTTACTATCTATCTCTGTCGGAACTATTTTAATAAACAATAATCGAAAGAACCGGTTCTCATGGAGTCTGCGATCCTAATTTACAAGAGTTCGTTTTACACTATTCGATTATTTGGTAAAATATAAAAAGATATGAAAATCTGTCACAAATATTGTTACTGATTTTTTTTTGGAATATTGTATTCTATTAAAATTTTACAGTCGCAATGATCAATCTAACGTGTAGACGCCTTACGGTAATCGTATATTTATTTTTTATCATGTTTATAAATATATAATATAGCGGTGAACTATGAATGTACCAACCTTATAATCCTAAAATAACACGAGCAATATTTATTTGTAATCCCGTTCCCGAAAATGATTTTAGGTAACGATTTCGAGAAAAAAGAGTTAATTGCGTTCTACTTTACAAAACAAGAACTTATGTTAGATAAAAAAAGAACAATCGATATAAAATAGATCTAGCTAGATGTTTTACAGTAGTCTTTACTACTACTTTTATATGGAAATCAAATATCCTGGCAACTTTACTTAACTTACTGTTCAGACTACAATAGACGATTGGTCATACGTTTTCAAGTGATGAGGTTACCAAAAAGCAAAGCGAGAACATTATCACATCCGTCATGTCCATGTCCACGTCATTTAAACTTATAACTTAAAAGGTGTTTCGTCAAAATATACAACATATTATTAATTCTCTAGAGCTTAGAGTCCGTCGAAATTCAATGTAAACAGAGGTAACTAAAAAAACCTTGAGCTTACATAAAATTCAACCAATTTTAATGGAAAACAGAAAACATTGCATTTAATTAAGCAATTAAATGAAATTACCACGTGGGTATCGAATATTTTTAATTGTACAAATGACACCTTTAATTTAATATTGCTTTAAACAAAATATACTGGCAAAATAAGGACAGTCGTGTTGTGTTTTGTGTTATATTCTGGAAACGACTGAATTTATTCTAGTGATTAAATATTTTTGAAAATGGGAATAGATAACATTTATTAGGATTAGCAGTGGAATATCAGAGCTTAATAGACGATTATATTAAAACGATGTTATTTTTATTAATTAAGTTTCGAGATTTATTAAAACAAACGACGCATAAGCAATAAAACATTGTGCAATGAAGCCCTGACGCCTAGCTAGTTGTTGTGCCTGTGTTACAGGATCAGTATCAGTGACTTCTCCCATCTTTTTTATAAGAATCAAACATGAAAATGAAAGACATAATTATTCAATGTACGAGTACCTAGGTTAACTTCAGAATTAAACCGTTAAACCATCTTCGCTAAGATTGCACCTTTGGGAAAATATAATTTGACTCAATGTACATAAGCAGTAACTTCATGTAGCTACTAAATTTGCAGGCAAAATGGCAGAGAATCATTATTTTATTTATAAGGGTTTTTTTTGTTATAGTAGTTATTCACGCTCTGTTAAATATTTTTGTTGTTTTAGTAAATAACAAAAATATTATTAATAGGTAATTGATATAATATACAAGGACTGCATTTAATATACACAGTTCAATGTTACACACGTTTCAATTGATATATTAGACCGATTACTGTGTTTAATCATGTTTACTGTTGATTGTTGTAATAGTATATTTTACAAAAATTCCCTGATTTTTCATGAAAATCAGTGCAATCGTTTTAGAGTTTATCGCGAACAGACAGACAGACGCGGCGGAGGACTTTGTTTGATAATATGTAGTGATAGTAATAACCCTACCTAAGGTTTTTTATTCCGACCTGCTTTAAAAAAAATATAGTCAGAAAATATTAACAATAATGAAATTCCTGTTTCGACCGGATCGGACGAACGCCAGCGGCCGAAACACCTACTAAGCCCAGGACGAATGTGTCGGAAAACTAATTGTATACTCAATAGCCTCTGTACGTACCACATACCAAGCTAAACTACATAGATAGGCTGGCCTTGAATTGTACGGAAAACCTTTACAGTGGGAAGTCAGTCTTAACTGGATTTGTATAACTTGAAGTGTAGCCATGTATACAATATTCTTGGCGAATATATATCTTTATATTTCGGTCATGGTAAAGAATTTAACAATACAACTTTACAAAAAAGTTTAGCAACAATAAGTGTGCCCTCCGATTTCACTTTAGCATGTTTAAACAAAAAACTTGGAAACCCAATGTAAAGTTACTTAGTTAATAGTTACCCTACTACCTAATAGTTTTCGTATTAATTTGTACGTGTTAACTTTTTTGAAGTTTTCTATAGTGTTTCTTATTAAATAACCGCTTAACTAACTGTATCCTAGCATTTATCCTATGAAACGGCGGTAGCCTAATGGCTAGGGCGTCGGACTTGCGATCATGTGGTTGCCGGTTCGAACCCCACCCATTGCACTATCGATGTGAACCCACTCGTAACACAAGCATTTTAGCTTAGCACGAGGGGTTAACAAGAATACTAGTAATGTGCGATCCACATTCCTAGTAAGCTTTTTTTTAAAATAAGAAAAAAAAATAAGAAAATACGAAATTTTGCGTTATATGATAAACTTCGTTGCTCGAATAAATCAACACATAAAAATCCCTAAAAAACCGATAAGTTGCCACTGTAATGCATATCACAGTAACAGATAACCAATTAATATAAAAATTATTTACGGATGCGTTTGATGTAAATGAGGTTAAAGTAAAAAACATGTCTTACACTTTTTTAAATTGTTTAAATAAGCTGCAGTCCCAAAATTATTAATTTATTTGGCAGTCACAGTTAAAATGATTAAAGATGAAAATAACACTCTTAAAATTTGGAAGTAAATACTTGATTAAGTCAACGGTTCAAAACTTACACTTAAGCTTAATTCATATTTCCAGACTGAAGTTCATTTAACTAATTGCCTACTGTGATTCTATTGCGATTGTCATGACAAAAATAGATTTTTTCAATACAAAAATGTATTATATTATTATTTATTATACTCAGTTACTTTTGATATTGATGGAGCTAATATATTGATATACTATATTTATAGCTACATCTAAGAAATTATTGTAACCGCTGATGATTCAGGCGTTCCTTGAAATATCTTCTTATCAGATGTCTCGAGAAGAATCGTGCTCAATCCACATGAAAGACAAGGTAGTGAGAATTTGTGATGTCCAGGACATCTCACTACCCCTGTCTTTCACACGGCAGAAAGCAATCTCGGAGACAGCCGACGCTCTGTGTTGGTACAACTGCCAGCTAGAGCGGCAGTAATGTAACTCTGCATTTTTTATTATTTTTGAGATTAATGTATTGACGCTATTTGGTGTAATTTGAGATAACACCTTGATAAATTAATCAAAAAAAATACACGCCTAAAGTTACCTTTATTTTTAACGAAGAGAACGCAGACACATGTATACAAAGTAATTTTATGACCATGAAACAATCGCTTCGATGCAAAATGCAAAGTTACACTTTGACCGCGAAAAAATAGACATACAACATAATAATATTATGTTATGTAATAATAATAAGTAAGTGTAAACAAAGAACTAAGAAATCTTATATATTTATGTAAGTACATAATACATTATATACTTTAACATGCAGCTGTTAAAGATTTTTATGTCACTACTGCCTG
Organism: Subacronicta megacephala; assembly: GCA_958496365.1. NCBI lineage: Eukaryota > Metazoa > Arthropoda > Insecta > Lepidoptera > Noctuidae > Subacronicta > Subacronicta megacephala. The sequence continues at coordinate 9,508,250 of OY292513.1, read as the reverse complement.
CGATTTTTTTCAATCAACTTAAGTATTAAGTAATTCTTTAGTTCAATTTTTATTAGATTTAACGTGCGATAAAGCTTTCAGCATATACGTACTCATTGTTAAGGTTTAAGAGTTGTAAGAAAACAGTTTTAAACATCACATCAAAAAAAATCGAATTCGTTTAGAAATTAAAGAGAAAATACCTCATCATGGGAAAATTTTATTGTTTGACGTGAAACGTCCACGTCAGGTAATGAAAGTGAAAATAAAATTTCCACGACTGGTGCTGTTTTGATGTCAGCATTAATATTATTCCATCTGATTCTGAACAATAACTTAAATCGAATGTACAAATGCTTTCAGAAGGAAACGACAGAATAAAAAACCCACAACGGGGTGCTTTTTGATGTCGTCATAACAATTAACCAACTTATTTTGGTTTATGATATGAAGAATCAAATAGATGAGAACAAATCGGTTGTACTACATACATCATAAATGTACGCGAAGGTATGGTGCCTATTTATTATTTATGTCATTATGCACATGCCAATTATTAAATTTAGTAAAGTGTATGATGCACAAATGTAATATAAAATTTCAAGTAGTGTTTTATGTTGCAAGTTGTAACAGAAGCAATAATATTAATATTATAAATGCAAAAATAACTCTGAAAGTTACTTTTCACGTCTAAACAGCTGAAAATTTCAGGATTCTCAGGATTTACATATACAATAAATACCTGGATTAGCTCAAAATTAATATTAATATTAAATGTGAAACCGTGGGCCAACGGTTAAATTTATACATATTTATTTATGAACGCGGCAGGTTTACGATGTGTGCACGTCTTATGCAATCGGATCGGAATCAGAGGGATAAGATTACGCAAACAACAAAATTCGTAAAAATAAACCATGAATAACATTTTAAGCACAATAGTGACATAAAAATATTACATCGCTAGCATTTATTTCGGCAATATAAGTAATAATTAATGATATTTCATTCATTGTGATTCACATCTCAATAATACCGAATGGTACTCATATTAATAGACATTTTCTCCAAAAATTAAATAAGAAAAAATATAGAGCATGTACTTAGTTCTATAAAGGTTATGAGGTTTTAAAAAAAAGTAATTCTTAGATTGACCTACCTACAGGAAAGCGTCAGCAACCTGTGGTCAGGTTGGTGCCTCCGCCGCAAGCCGCGTGCCGGCGCGACGCAGCGTGTCACCGGGGCGCCACCAATTGGCAAGCTGTCAAATGTATCACAAATCCATTCTAATGATTCATTTCATGGCTAAATTTGTCGCCAGCTACATAGGAGACTTAGTTTAATCCATACACACTAAGTAAAAGAGATGTAGGAATGAAAAACAACAAACAACTTGTATGTGTGACCATCCTAAGTGTGTGGACTTTATATGTGACCATCACCATACTGACACGATAATCCTTTAATTCACTGTCGCACGTAGTGGTCTCATGGGGGCAAAACAACAGAGTTTACACAGTGTTAACAATATGGCGCTTGACGGATTAAATAAAAGAAAAATCAAATTCGTTGAGGAAGTTCAGAGAAAAGTTATATATCAAACAGAATAATTGAGTTTCTCCTCCCACATGTATTTTTAGTTAAGTAGGTTCTCTTTAATTTAAAACCGTATAATTTAGTTCTACGTCTTAGATGTCTATATATTTATTAATTTTACTGATTTATGTGAACAAGAAAAATAATAAAATGGCTAGAATTGTAATCTCGCTATCCATATTCAAAGTTTTGTTCTTAAATGTTCTACAATCTACTTTACAAGACCTATGGGAACCCGCATGTTTTTTTTTATCTTCTGTTACGTGTGCTATGAGCTACACTACTGTGTAATTGATATAAGATGCCACATAAAAGCATGTAGTAAGAGAGTCGCAGACAATCTCATATCACAATCTTCCCATGACCGTTCAACTTCACACGCAACGACATAATCAACGTTCATAACATAACACTTCGCGCAGGCAGTAAAAGCTTCGCATTCGCACATCACCAAGTCGCTGTGAAGACAAGTTTTAAGTCGCTGTGCAATTTATGTCTTTAAATATAGATTTATATATATGTACTACTATTACTAATAAGGAGTTGTAAAGATTTGAAATTTACCTGTTTTTAAGTTTCAGCCATTCATCCATTTTAACTTCTTTTTACAGGATCCTGTTCTCATCTTGGAGTGGTCACTATATACAATCTGTAACAAAAGAGAAAATGTTGTTTGATCCGAATTCTAGAGTAATACAATACACAGACTGGTTAACATTGATAACGAATAAACATAATTGCACAGCAGCAGCGCAGCAAGATTACATGAATACACGACAATAAACCTTTTTATACAGATAAAATACATGAGCAGTAAAAATCGCTTTGAGCATATCTACAACATAAACAACTAACTACGTAGAACAATCATAACATAGGTATTATTAAAACTTACCGCCTAAGATGTGTATAGACGTCAACCAAGTTGTAGATCTCTTGCGTCCGATACCTGAACAAAGAAAAGCATGTTTATATGTATTTTTTTTTTATTGTCAGACAGTCGACAGTTACAAACTTTCCGTTGTTAGCAGTATTTGATAAATGTTAATACTTTGGTATCTCTCAACCTAAAATTACCTATTATCTATAGTTTTTCTAGAAACAGTACAGTTTGTTCGAAATAAGTAAGCCGATCGGAAGTTGTCTGCAAGTGGTTTAGTGGTGGTAAATAGAAAGAGTCGGTGTAAAGGTAATTAGAGTCGTATATGTTTCACATTTCTAATTATTTTGTTTACTAATTTCGATATTTATGTATTAAAACACTTAAATAAACGATTTTATCACCGCGGTAGTTCGGAACGGCTAACTTCCGATCGGCTTACTTATTTCGAACAAACTGTAACAAAAATATTTTAATTTATTGACGTAGGTATAAAGAGTATTAATGAATCATGCCATTCATACGGTGCTCCTAAAGGTATAACGTATGTGCATTATTTTGTATGTATTTATAGTAAATTTAAATGATTATACATTTTTTTCCTTAAATAAGGGAAAGTAGATAGCGTAAGCGCATGTGACTCAATGGAAATATTTCTGGTGATATAGTAACCAATCAAAACTTTGCTACTAATTACAATTTAGTATCCTATTTAAATTTATGTGTGTGTTGTGTATGTTTATGTGTGCAGTCGTATGTTATTTTTAAGCGGATCGTCAATAAAACTACTTAATTGGTGATCCCTGATGGTTATTATGGATTTTTGGATTCATTGTGTGGGTACCCTATGTCTAACATTTTAATTTTATACGATTCTGAAAATCCATTATATGTAATTATCATTAGTTGCAGTAAAACCTTTTGGGAATAATAGGTACGGTAATGTTTCGGAGTAATAAAAGTATTGGGAGTGACACCAATTAAGAATGCCGCCATCAAGATTAACGGAGTTGACTACTTATAATATTTTGTACTTAGGTAAGTAGTTCCTTATACATGTCATTTCAAAAGTTTCGATTTGCGTTAATTGCAGGCTCTACTAAAAGAAACATTCAAATATACATTTATCCCCGAAGGGTTAGGCAGAGGTGTACTTAATTTGCACCTTATATACACACAGTTATACAGCACGTAGTGCAGTGATAGCCTAGTGATATGACCATTGGACTGCCAAGTCAAAGGTCTCGAGTTCGAATCCAAGGCACGCACCTCTAACTTTTCGAAGTTATGTGCGTATTAATAATTATCACGCGCTTAAACGGTGAAGGAAAACATCGTGAGGAAACCTGCATGCCTGAGAGATTTATGATACACACAGTTTGCCGGTATGTTTAAGTCCCATGTGATAGGGGGCGAGCCTTTTGCCATTCACTGGGCACAAATCGACTCCGAGCTGCTACTGAGATTTTCATACAAAAACCCAATAACACTTTGCTCGACCTGGTGCTCGAACCCAAGACCTCTAGCGTAGCAGTCGTGATTGGGACCACTAGACTAACGAGGCAGTCGTACTGAGTAGTCGAGGTTTTACCGTACTAAAATTATATATAATTTCAGTCGAAACAAATAGGTAAGGACATAGTATTATTATTATGAATCGCTATCGCCGACACATAAATACAAATTCGATCGAACCCCAGCCCCGCTTGGTCACCCACAACCCACACCTGGAACGCTTAAACCCCTTTATATACTTTTGGAGCATTATTATAAAACTCGTATTCTGTAATGTCGCCACACATTTTTTAAAAACGTTAAAGTTGTTTAAATATGCTTACATTTGTATTAAAATAACAAGTTAAAATTAAACATTCTTGTTAATTCTCAATCAAGTTTAATTGGAAATGTTACCATCATCATGGTTATTTTTATGTAACACTGATAGTTTCAATACATAAATACGTATCTATTTATTTCACATACATTTCGCATTCGATCAATTAATGCTCATACAATTTCAATAATAAACGTGGAAACCGTTAACAGATTCAGAAATGTTAACTACAAGCAATAAATATTTTATAAGATGTATCACAAATTGGGAAAACCTACAAATCGATCGAACAGCGCATGCGTGTCGTGTGCTCGTCGTTTCCCCACTGGGGACGCCTTCGTCCTCTAAGTGATGCTCCTAAAAATCTGATTGTTCTTGTACTTTTGCACGCTTATGGCCGGCCGGCTTAGCGCTAATTAACCACGGCCCGGTTTGAATCGATCATATTGCGCTTCCGGTGTTCTGTTAAAGTTTGTAATCTTCCATATTGATGTAGAAAACAGTCACATGTATATAGGTTTCTTATTTTATATAAAAACTATTGCGTAGTATCTAAGTGCGTAAGGGCGATGAGACGTCAGTTTCTCAAAAAAAGAAGTTTCAGAAGGTGCTCTGCTAATAGTTAAATAGCTTTAAAAAAGTTTTTTTTTTGTTATTTACTTAATTTAATAGCACCACTCGAAGACTCCGGACACATCAAATCCAACAAAGTTAAAATCATGATATTTTGTATGTTCCGATACTTATACATGTACTCGTATGTAACGTTTAGAGTTGACTAAACGTTAATTCTAAACGGTCACTGTATTTTATCCTTTAATGCCGTCTCACTATATTGATTTTACGTTCCTATTAATAGCAAACCATCACTTATACAAGGCCCCTTCCAGAGAAAACGATAAAACTCAATTTTATACAACAATCCTTTGCAATGTTATACAAAAAGCGCAGAAAATAAATGGCACGTAAACCAACCGAAATGAGCAGTCGTTAACCGTTAAGCCAGTCAGCTGAGAAGTTATGCATATATTTGTTACTCAAGCGCACAACACGACACAGCACTGTGGCGATACCTGCCTGACCTCGGATAAAGCTAACGGCCCGGTGCATTTGCCGTAGCGGGTTCAACGCCACGCATTTTTTGCTAACTTTTACAACCAACGACGCCATTCAAGTTCGCAGCTGGCAACATCATTGTTATTGCAATGCGATTAAAGGGGTCGGTTTATCAACTGCGCGGGGCATCGACGCTGATATTGTGATGCACACGGTCGTATTAAAAATAACCTTTATAATATTCCACATTGCTTCGTTTTATTTACTATTCTCGGATAAGTAGTTGCGCCGATTTTCTAGTCGTCTACTTTAAACTCGGAAAAACTTTCTAACTTAATAAAGCAGCAGGACTGGGAGTTACGGTCGGCTTGATATAATTTATTTTTAAGGATCACTTAAACGCGTTTTTTTAATCAGACAATCTCAGACAAGTTCTACGAATTGACTTGTGCTGATGAGACGCCAACATAGATTATCGGTACTTGAAAATAAAGGTTGTAAATATGTCCTTCTTAGTACTTCAGTAATCTATACTAATAAAATTAAGCTAAAGATAATCTCTGGAATTGCCAGTAGTCTTTGAAAAGTAAACTTTTTGTATCTACATATATGATAGCCACATTCACGAGGAAGGCTGGAATCACGCTACGGAAGGCTAAAGGTTCGCCTTAAGAAAGCTGATGAAACCACGGAGCTCAGCTAGTTAAACATCTTCCAGACCAGCGGTAGGCAACACTTGGCTCACGAGCTAACTTCTTGCGGCCCGGAACTGTTTTGCAAATAATTTGAATAAAGCTAACATACATAAATAGCCACTTAAATACCACCTCAAACGTTACCGCTTAATTTTTTCGTTCAAATAGTAAGTTACTATTAATAGAAATAAAATAAAACCTTTTCCAGATTCCACAAAGCCAAGACACAATCAAGATTGTTTTTTCAAGTAATGAGTCAACACGTATGATATATAAGAGACGTAGGTACTGTATCTGTAGGTAGGTTAGCGTCTATCAGTATTTTCTCGTAAACATATTTTAATAATATATTTTATTTTTATAAATTAAATTTAGTATAACCGTGAAATATTTTCGCGCAGTAGATCAATCTACGTCGCCATTAAACCTGTTGGCAGTGACGACTAGTGCAAATTAAATTGATTACAGTGATGTTAGGACGCGGCGGCAACCAGGAGATAGGGTCGGAAACCGGATTAAAGTGACCGTCGCGTCGGAGTTAGTAACAAACGAAGTTTTCGTTTTCTATCTGATACCTTACTAACTCCGACGTAACGCTCTTATTTTGGGACAGCTTTTTTTCTTCTAGGCACAATAACCGTACAATTTTATAAGTCCTTCATTATTCTCCAGATTAACTGTAGCAGGATAATCAATAAAAATAATCAGTTAATCATCGTATCTAAAACTAAGCGTGTATATCAATATTGATGATTCGGGCACTGAAATCGCTCTATGAGGGTTCCAGTGCATGCAGGATAAACGGGGCCTATACTGAATGGTTTGACATCAATAAGGGTGTTAGACAAGGATGTGTAGCGTCACCGTGGCTGTTCAACTTATTCATGGACAGTTGTCTGAAGGATTTGAAAGAGAGTGAATGTGGTTTAAGGATGAAGATGGTAACAATTATGGACGGTGCTTTTAGAAGTAAGGGAATGAAAGTGAATGTAAACAAGACAAAAGTGATGGTCTTTGAAAGGGATGAAGTTATAACAGCGTGCAATATTTTGATAGGTGGCGTAAGAGTACAACAAGTGAAAGAGTTTGTATATCTGGGCTCTATGTTTACTAGAGATGGTAAACATGAGAGTGATATTGAAAGGAGAGCGAGTGCTGGTAACCAGGTGAATGGGGCGCTACACACCTTCATGAATAGTCGGAAAGTGTCCGAAAAGGCACGGCTGGCTGTGATTGGGGGAGTGTTGGCGCCGACACTAATGTACGGTAGTGAAAGTTGGGTATGGCAGAAGAAGCATGAAAGCAGAATAAATGTTGCAGAGATGAGAGCTTTGAGAAGTAAAAGATAGACGCTAAAAGATAGAGTGAGAAACAGTGTGATAAGGGAGCGTTGTGGAGTGAAAGAAGATGTAGTAACAAGGATTGAGAACATGACCAAACCATCTTACCTATGTTAAGATGGTTTGGTCATGTAGAGAGAATGGATGAACGGAGATTGACGAAACAAGTATATGTGGTAAGTATGGATGGACGAGTTGGAAGGGGAAGACGTCGGCGAACGTACCGCAACCAAATTGCGGATGTTCTTAAAAAAGGCCAGGTTCCGGGCACCCTAAACCGACGGTCATTCATGAAGAGATTAATGAATGTAGATGAAGCGAAAGTAGTGTGCCAGGATCGTAGCAAGTGGAAATCTATAGTCTCTGTCTACCCCCATGGGAGACAGGCGTGACAATATGTATGTATGTATGTATGTATATCAATAACACAAGCGCACCTATAGCACACGCTACTCGTTATATTATGACGTGGTAAAACACGAGCGGGGCGCCATCCTTGGCATAATGCCAAACCTAACATTAAATCTAACCTGTATACGAGCCGGGGGACCAGACAAACGTTTAGACTCTTAAAAAATATCGCTTAGTTGCAAATACCTGCCACCCATCTTGTATCATAACGTCAATAAAATGAAAGACTGGACCCAAGTCCATGCTAGATCGCATGGCCGTGCTATCTAATGATCTTAATAATTGGAATGTGGGAAAATCAAAAATGTAGGATACAAAATATTATATAACTCGTTTGTACACACGGCCACACATCAAGCTATACAAATCCACTACAGGCTGACCTCTCTTTGTAAAGGCTTACAATACAATGCAAAGCTAGTAAATAGAAAATAATCTATATTGATTAGGCTTAATGATTATATACCTACTGTGTAGTGTGGACTGGTTCACAGTCTTATCGTGATGATGATAACGATGGGCCGATGGCACGAGGATTTTCAAGGAATTCAACCATGATCAACTGTTGCTGCCAGGGTGATCAAAACTTCAGGTGAGACACTAAATTACTAGGTATTTTATGCACTAAACCCTTAAACTAGATGTCCAGCAAGAGTCTGACTTTGCTTAGTCCCTTAGATATTAGATACAACGATACCTACATATTAGAACAGCTCAACAAGAGCAGCCAGAAAAAAAAACTATAGATTTTGGTCAGTCTGTTTATACGCGTATCACTACTTTTAACGTTCAGAGTTGGTAAATCTTAAGTTTCCCGGGAAAATCTTAAAATTCTCTAACAAAAAAAAATGCTACAGTAGTTTGGGCTTTTACAGTAACATATAGATTACAAAATGTACCTAATGTCAAACCACTTCTGTTATCTATTACGCAACAGATTAACAAAACATTGATATAATGACCTTTTGGTTACGATAATGGGCTAAACTTAAGAGTTTTTTACACTCAACTGACCTCTGTCAATTTATAATTCAATATACAAAAGCATTTATTGTCCCAAAAAATAATAATATGGATATGTATTAGGTAACCAGATTTTCATTAAAATTTTATTATAATGTAGGACAAAGGCCTGTCTACTCTTTTTCTATTCCTCCCGGCTCAAGTCTATTTTGCGCTAATCCTTCCAGAAGAAGTGTTAATGGCAGCCAACAAGGTAATTTTTTTTACCGTGAGATGGCTACATTGTCTAGTGCTAATATGAAAAATTGACAAGTAATAAAGATATACTTCTGAAATACCCGATGATATTTTATATATTTACATTTAACCCACATAAATAACAAGAGAACTCCTTAAGTCTGCGAAGCCTTCAATTATATCCGAATTCATTTACAGATAGTTAATTTTCATCTTGAAATCTAACAAACATTGTGGCTCATGTGTAAATGTCGACTGCCCCTGCCAGTTGTTCAGATGGTGCAACATTAAATTTTCTCCAATGTTTGCCTTCTTTCGACAATAGGCTAAGACGACAAATACGTATATAGTGACGACACTATCGTAATCCAAAAGAAATCTTTGATGATACTCGGTATTCCGAAACACGCACGCAACACGCTTGTTTGATTCGACTTTGCTATAAAATCGCCACGAAATTGACACTGACAGCCTAACACAGACTTTGACAGATAACATTCCCTTGCAATAAGTAATAAGTACGGCTAGGATCTGTCGTATCATTGGTAGTATATTTATCGACCGCACCATTCAATTGAGAATCCCTGGAGCTGACTCTGACCAAAGAACGGTTTGGAGAGGATTACCTCAAGGTTCTGTTCTGAGTCCCCTGCTGTATAACATCTACACTGCTAACCTACCCTCATCTCTCAATTTTGACTGTAAAATCCTCCAGTATGCTGACGATATTGCTTTAATGGTTTGTGGTAGTTCCATTCAGGACGCCGCTCTCTCAATGAATCTCTCTCTGTCCTCTCTAAATCAATGGCTATTTGATCACGGTTTGTCTTTAAGTGCGCCGAAGAGTACAGCTGTCATTTTTACCCGCAAACGTTCTGTTCCCCCAATAGATATTAATATTGATGTACAAATTATTCCAGTCAAGGATAAGGCTAGGTTCCTGGGAGTAACTTTGGACTCAAGATTGACGGGGATCGACCACATAAGCAACACGGTCAAAAAATGCGAACGCTCTGTTTCAGTCCTTAAGGCCTTAGCCGGGGTATGGTGGGGAGCTCACCCCTATACCCTTAAACTTGTCTATAATGCGTTAATAAGAAGCGTTTTGGATTACTGCAGCTTCCTTGTTGAGCCATGCAATAAAGAAGCGCTAAAAAAGTTGGACGGCATCCAGGCCAAATGCTTGAGAATTGTCATTGGAGCCATGAAATCCTCCCCCATAAATGCGCTTCAAGTAGAATGTGCAGAGCCGCCTCTAAATCTAAGAAGACAATATTTGGCAGACCGCTTCCTATCTAAAGTTTTCTCCCTTTCATCCCATCCCTTACTCCACATTTTAGAGCATATCGACCTCTCCTATAATACCTCCCCTTATTGGAACAATAAAACAGTTCCTTTATTGATAAATGGGTACAGAGAACTTAAACAACTCGCTGCGCCAATTTGTCAATATCCCACTCTCCCGGTCTTCTCCACCGCATATGAGACGATTCATTTCGTACCAAAAACTGTCTTGGGATTGGGTATATCAAAGAATACCCAGAACGCGAAAGATGACTTTGAGTTAGCTCTCAAGCGTTACTGGGTAGGATGGAATTTCTTTTACACTGACGCTTCGAAATTGTCTGAAACAGGAAGTACTGGTGTGGCGGTTTACTTCCAAAATACTAGGATCGCTCTACTTTTTCAATGCCCACCAGAAGCATCAGTGTTTACAGGAGAGTGCATTGGTATCCTAGAAGCCATACACTATATTAAATCCCATCAAATAACAAGATCAGTCATTTTTTCAGATTCCCATAGTAGCATTCAGGCCTTGAAACAAAATCAACTTCACAGTAAAATCCATAGTCAAATCATTGTTGATATTAAGAACTTGTTATTTGATTGTTCCCAAAACGGTTTGGATATTGAGATAGCCTGGATCCCCGGTCACTCGGGAATTGTTGGCAATGAGTGCGCTGATTCTTTAGCAAAGTATGCCACATCGAATCCGGTTGATCGAAAGCACTACATGGTTCATAGCTACGATTTGCGGGATGGTGCCAAGCCCAAGTTATTTAACTTGTGGACTGAAACATGGAAGACGACCTCTAAAACCAAGGGCAAATACTATGCAGCTATACAACCCGATATCCAACGCAGGCCTTGGTTCTTTAAATGCCCTAAACTGTCGAAGAGAACTGTTTCGTCACTCTGTAGACTGAGACTCGGACATTGTTGTAGCCCAGTGTTCCTGAATAAGATCCATGTTCGGGATAGTTCCCTGTGCGAGTGTGGTCTTGCGGACGGCACTCTAGACCATATTTTCTTTTCTTGCTCCTTATACAGCAAATCTTTCGACCTCTATCGAAAAATTCCCACGTGTAACATCCCTCTCCCAACCATTTTTCATTCCCTTATCTCCCACTTCTCTCCTAAATTAATAAATATTTTGGCTACATTTATAAATGAAAACGATCTTAAATTTTAACTGCTAAGACTAACATCTACCATGAAGTCAAAAGCTCGACGGTGGTCTTTAGCGAGTCGCCGTCTCAACGTGACACTGGCAGAATAGCCGCAATCGGATCAATTGCCACAAAAAAAAAAAAAAAAAAAGTAATAAGTAATTAAGTTTAAAAAAATAACAGACTTGAAAAAAAAACCAAACGAAATATGTGTGTACAAACGACTTCCGATTGTTTTCCACGTAACATTATTTCTTGAAGTTGGTTTGATTTCTGAAATTATTTTTATTTCCTCGTTTTTTAGGTAGGAAGGTATTTGTTATATTTCAATCATTCTCCACATTGGAGCGTGTTAAAAATAAATATAACTAATTAACTATGTTTATTTTTACTAACCAACATAAATCTTGTTTAATCTGTATAAGTACCTAACCCTGATAAATTTAGTATGATATGATAATATAAGCTATTTATTATTACGATAAGTCAAACTTTACACAACTTTTTAAGCACATGCGCGTACGGAGAAGTCTGCGATTTAGCATAATTAAAGTTCATAAAGAGAAAGAGAGCAAATAATTATTACCGGCGAATTTTGTCGACCGGGCGACCACCTAGTATTTAAAACGACTCAGTTACCAACCCGGAAGTCGGTAAAATTATAGAAGACTTCTTGTAGAGATTGCGACCTGACTGCGATTATATCATCTCTGACGATGTACTCCACAAGTATGAACCAGAATATGAGGAAAACTATGACGCTCTTGCATCGAGCAAAAGCCATGGAGTCCTTGCTGCAATCACGACGTTCTCACTGCCGGACACTTAGTTCACTGATGAATGTAGTTGCCTCATAAGGGCAAAACGATAGGCTCAAACAATTCACTTGTTACCGCTAAAGGTATTATTCAACGTATCGCCTCGCGGTACACTGGCCTGGTATGAATGATGAGTGAAGCGTACGAAGTACTCAACTATGGTTGCAGGATCATATTCACGGGAAATATAAAGTGAGGTCGGTAACGTTAACGGTAACGGTGGGTGGTACGTGGAGTCCAGACACTAGGGATTGAGGGGAGTTAGATTAGAGTAATTGAATTTAATTAGATTAGATTTATGGGAGGTTGTACAAGAATGGAATGTACATTAACTTCTTGGTATAACTTGTTACGCTCTGATGAGCGTTTTTGGATATTTGCTAAATTTTAATGTGTTAACAAAACGAAAAAGTTGATAAGATATTTTATATTTATGTTTTTATTTTTTTACCATTAGATACTTAAAACTTAGAGAGCGATACATTTATAGATGGTAACAAAAACAAGTATTCAAATAAGCGCATCACGTCACTAACGCGATAACCAATAATAATATGTTTGTTATGACAGCGATATGGTATGGCGTACTCTGAGGACGTCACTTCTTATCGAAGGCTAACAAATGCATACCACTATTGTATTAAATTTAATATTGTTCTACTTTATTATTAAAATATAAGGACTGGAGGCTGATGCGAAAACAGAAATTATATTTCCGAGTTACAATTTCCTACTTACTAATTGGTTTGATCTATATAAAGATTTTCTTTAAGATATTAAGTTATTCGTAAAAGTGGCTATTAACATAGTTTGGCATCTACAGACACGATGCTAAGTAGTTGTCAGGGTTTAATTCAGTCGGAATTACGAGATCTTCACACTGCTTTCAGGTTTTAATGGAATTTTAGTACTAACAGTCGAAACACTACTGTTATCTCGATGACCTTGAATTACCACACAATTATTTAATTTTAATTCTGTCACATAATTTTGTTACAAAAATACAAACATACAAAAACTTTGATCTACGAGTCGTAGATCAAAGTTTTTGTATGAAAATGTTCGCAATGCCCGATAACCTTTTTGATGACAGCACAGTTTATCCAAATGGAGCCGAATTCCCTTAAAGAATATCCTCTTAGCGTTCATAATAAAAGTGGTGGTGCACGGTTTCACGTGTATAGCGTCCATGTGTAACGAGTACGTGCAGCTTTACTTACTCGACCGTTGTTAACTGTTTCGTGTAATTGCATTTTTTAACCCCCGACGCAAAACACACGCAACCACGGGTGTTATAAGTCTAACGTGTCTGTGTGCCTGTCGGTAGCATCGTAGCTCCCAAAGATTTTATTATATACATGAACTAGTCGTCAATTTGGAACGCACGTTTTGAGATTGACTGCAGTTTTCTTACGTAATTTTATATATTGGAAACTTTTTATGTTGATATTCAATCCTTACCTGGAACTTCCAAGATATTTTCATATCCAGGTATCATCACTGCAAAGGTCGACTATTCTAATTGTTCAAGCCATGGCTTCTATATTGGTCCGATGTCCACTTCTTTACCTGTACAACAAAACATAACAAAGATTAAACTAAAATCAATTACATATTATTTTAGTATTCCATCCAGTACCTACTCAAAATAGCATCAAAATAGCGAATATAGGACTGTATTTAACTTATTTGCTGGATGTCTGCACCCCATACTTGAAATGCCCTTTTCAATGATTAAGATAGATAATAAGAACTGAACATTTAATTTAAATTTAAAATGATGGCTGTTGGATTTCGGACATTGTTATCATATGGTAGTTATCTTGTGTTACCTATTCGAGAGCACATTACTGGAGGCATGGAACGGAAGTGGGGTGGTGCTTTTCTTTAAAAAGATGATAACACCTTATTGAAGAACTATACACAGGCATCAGACACACATCTCGCTTCTAAACCGTCTATAACTGGTTTTCAAGTGTAATCACGAATTGTATCGGGCGTAGGTTTGATGACTTCCATCCTCTCGAATTTGCCGGTTCCCGAAAAGTTTCAGGATCGAACGAGTGATGATTAATGATTAAAACATACATGATTTCCAAGTCAAGGTCCGTGCCGTGAATTCGAACACGAGACCCACCACTTGGTCCAATGGTCATAACACTACATTATCAATGCTAGCTTGCCCTACTAAACATTAAAATATTTTAAAATAATCTCAAAGTTTTTCGGCGCTTGACCTAATAAGAAACTCCGGATCCTTAAAACTTTTACAAGTGGGCTAAGGTTATTGACCCAGTCATTACTGTTTGTAGGTAGGTACCAGTTAACTAATAATTCAAAAATCGAGTACTGGGCCACTACTGCTTTTCACAAGTTCTATCGTAGAATATTATTCCTCCAGCAGTAGGTAAAACAAAAGACAGAGCGTGAAAAACAAACAAAGAGCGTGGAAAGTATTGTACAGTTTCCAACTTGGTTATGCTAACGCTTAAGGGTAACTTTTCTCCTTTCACACAGCCATTGCGGCACGCGACCAACGTGACCCTACACTTGTTGTGTTTCCGTGATAGAACAATCACGTTTCATGGCAAGTTTTCGCGCAACCCTTCACTAAGTTAGCGCTTTATATATTTTTATGCTTAAGCGGAGAACAGGGTGTCGAACTTGTCGGCTCTCCTAAAGATATAGGTAAAACATTGATTGCGGAGACTGCAATTTTAATTAAACAGGTAGTTTAGCTTGCTTCTTGTCTGTAGTGTAAAATAATAAACGAAGTTAGGGTCCAAATATTAAAATGTTCTTCATAGATTACGATTTTAATATTCTTCCACAATGCATGAATCATTATTTATGCCATCATATTGGGAATATAAGGCTGCTAGAGTATCGAATGGCTACCGAAGTCACACCACTGAGTTCACAAAACAGTAGAAGCACCGCACCATTTTTTTTTATACATTAGCTGTTGCCCGCAGTTTTATTCGCATCCCAAAAGTATTTCTTACTTAAAAAATATAGTTTTACCCAATTTATCCTGTTTTTTGAATATGGAGGGATGGTGAGGTATAGAGAAACCAAAGAAAAGATGGATGGATTATGTTAGGTTCGATATGATGCAAAAGGGATAGAATGATGCAATGACTGCTAACAGGGACGAAAGGAAGAAAAGGACATGCTACGCCCACCCCAAATAAATTGAGTGAAGGCGAGAAGATGATGAAGACGCTGGCGTAGCTTACCTATGTCGTGTCTAAGTATGCAATCTATCGAAATCTGTTCAGCGGTTTAGGTGTGAAAAGGTAAAGTATATGGATTAGATACAATTAAAGTTTAGGTAGACATAATATAATGTATTACAAGCCGGGGCATCTAATTGGGAACGGGAATAAAGGTGCCAAACTGCTACTTTAGGCAATTCATTTTAATTAATTAATAAAGCGGATGTTGAAGACCTCGACACATTCGTTTCAATTGACTAAATTAGTTCATTAAACCACTTGCACATTACTCAAAAATTCTAATTAACTAATGAATCATAGACTGAGAAAATGTTTTTGATGCGTACTGAAATCTAAAAGCAGATTTTAAATCGACTACTAGACATATAAAACTCAGTAATGGTCACGTAAGCTATGTTAATGTTAAATGCGTGCAGCGTCGCTCTACTTGATGTAACGGCACGTCGCGTGACCGACTTTTTTTGAGACCCCACATTTCCGAACTGGAGCGAAAATCTTGTAGAATACTTATGCTCGCAAATGAAAAGCACTGTCAGATCCAGAATTTCGGCTTGGTAAACAATAAAAAAGGAGGTGAAAAGAAGTGAAAATAATTATAATATCATATACAATTATTATTATTTATATTGGTCAAAAAATAACCTCCTTTTTTAGAATTTGTTAAAATCGTAGGTACCTACTGATGGTAGTGGAACACTAAGATATCAAATAAATATGAAATTTAATTCGGTTTTTCAGGGTTGATTTGTAGATTTTGCGTTTTAATATTTCTGCAATACATTCATAAGGAACGTATTGGAGAAATATTAAAACGCAAAATCTTGTTATGTATTAATAAGTATGCTGAGTGTCGACTGGATCGTGGTTGCTAATAAGGATCCATAGAGAACCACCGGATGACCGGTTACACATGATGTTATTCATTCAAATTCGCTCATATAATTCCATGTCACGTAACTAGACATTTCAAGTGTTCCAGCTACTGTCATTTCGAGTATCGTAAAGTCTCATCATAATACGCCTAATATAAGGAACACGAAATATCTACATATGTTATTATAACAAACATTAAGTACACAATATAATAATTGGTAACTAATAGCTATTGTATACAACTGTGTATAAAGCAACTACAGTTATTTATGCGAGTTTAGCCGTGGTAATCATGCTTGAAGAAAAGCAGAGAGCAAGAGCCTGAAGAATATTAACGCGATGCTGTTTCGTGTGGCGAAAATAAAGACTATATAACTTTCTTAACATTTGCACCAAATGTTATTTAGATATAAGGTCTATAAAAAATAAGATTATATTTAATAATAATTTGTTACTCACAGGATTTAAATGGCATGCGATTACATTGGCAGTTGTTACAATATCACAAACGCTGACGTCTGATCCTGCGTCCTTTGCAGTTCTATCAACTAAACGGTCGTCGCTCCAATAATTTTATTGTGCCCCGTTTTTAATTGACACTAGTTTACCCCCACTAACCGTGTAGCTTGACGCTTTCATTAATAAAAACAATATTAGTTCTATCTCGTATAATCTGTAATCATGTGAATAAAGTCAAAGTATATTGTCGATAGTGAAATCGCACACCAGACCAGGCGGCAAGACTATTAAGTAAAAAAAATAACGTGTTCACATCAATATCCATCACAGATTATCTGGAGGTGATTTTGTTTGGGTAGGTATAACGATTTTCCCAAGATAAGCATTAAAAAGAGATGAAACGTGCGATCAAACTGAGGCGATCGGCGGAGGCGGGCGGCGTGAATCCGTGTTTCCCTTCCAACGTTTAACAAGCTCTGGGGATTAAAACATCCGCTTTTGATGAATAAAGCTTGATATTATTCTCGGGCACACAGCTACACATCGTACTTATACAATATTGCCGATAGGTATCTATAAGCTGACCCTATTATTCGGAAAAGAGACAATACAATAAGAAGTCAACAAGTCTGCACGCCAGACAAGATAACATTGCCAGGCCATCGCAATGCACTGAATGTATTTTAACAAGATAATGAATATAATGTGCATGTATCTTGAAAATACTAGAATATACTGTAGGACGGGGATATTGCGAGTCGATGAAGCGTGGTCATGGATAGCTTTCCAGTTTCCTGACAACACGCTTAATGCGCATCGTTGAGCGCACAGTAAGAACAGTGCCTTGCACACTGACAACAGCTGCGATATGTTCCACCGCACTCGCGTTTTGTAAATTTTTCAAAAAAAAACACATTTTAACGTTTAGTAACATGGCTAGTAGAGGACACAATATTCTTTCGACTGCCTCCGAGTTACATGCCTACTTGAAAACACCTTTAATATATTAGTAAGTCGTGTATTTACTAATATATTTTAGGTTTTTTTATTTCAGATTAAATTTATCTGCAAGCTGCGTCAAAGAAACAGGATAATCAGTTTTTCAAACTTACGTTCCCGCTTATTGGTAGCTTAGTTTAAGAAGTCTGCTTCGATATTGCTAAATCGAATTTTAAAAAAAAATAAAATGAGATTTTTATGGACCTATATCAATCTGAAATGTGTTAGTTAGTACCTACGATGTGAATAAGATGAGCTTTCTTCGCATACCGCGCGTTGCGTGTCCCGCTCGTCGCGGCAGCGATGGCTCCGTTGCACTCCACTTCGCACGAGGCCTGCGTTCGCACATCTAATGAGCCCCGCACTCATTATACTGTATGTTATAGTTTCAAAGAATAGTATAAACGAATATACAATAATTCGACGCATTACAACACCACAATTATTCTCCACTCTGCCAGACTCATACCTAAAGATAGACTTATTATACTTGCATATTTTTTGGGATAAGCGTAATGTACTAAAGTGCAGGTACTTAGGTACCATTAGATTCACATTATTTCACATGATATGTTGTATTCCTCCAACAAGAACAAAACAAATGAGAGAGACAAACAGTGACCACCCACTCTCAATAACGGAGGATGCGCGCGCAACAGTTTTTTGGCCCACAACTTGTTGAAGAGATTTCACGGAATGTAGGTTCAGGATGGATGTTTGAGATTTTCTATTTCTACTTCTTCTAAAATTTAGAAATAATAGTGTTAATCATCTATAACACTATTATTTCTAAATTTTAAACGTAAAGCATTTCTTGAAGCTGCGGAGTGGATGTTTTCTAGACTACTTTAAGATAATGAAATAAAAAATCTAATACTATTAGGGTTAAAGCAAATAAAGTACAATTAGGTTTCAAATAAATCGTTAATGTTTTCGGAACTGCCATTTTGAGTTAAAAGTTGCACATAATATTCGTGATAAATATTAAAATTGGCCGTACAATAGTTTAATGTCCATTTTTTTTAGCGGTCTACCCGGAATCGTTCCAGTTTAATTATTTCGGATACAGTCATAGGCATATCGTATATATAGTCTATGTAATAGCCAAAAAGTATTCAGTCTTTTCATATGTATAAATCAATTGTTGTTTGTTAATCTCGCAAAAACTCTTTTAAGGTTTGAGGTATTTTGATTTTTATGTGTTTGAGTTTCTGTATGGCTCAGATTCATAAATTCACCCGGTAGATGGCAGGAGCGGTGGCGCCACGAACGAGCTCGGGCAGGAGCAGGACGCCTAGTCTGTCAGATCCACTAGTGTGCATTATTATATAAATTGTAATAAACATAATTCCGATTAAAGATATTTAAAAAAATCAAGAGTATGGAAACGTCTCCGAACGTAACTGTAAATTAGAATTATTATTAGGGTTTGGCGCAAAAACTACTGAAGAGATCTTAATTTTGTTTTCACTGATAGAAAGAAGGCATATATACTAACTTATACACGGCGGTAAGTACAATCTCGTATCTCAATTAATTGAACTGATTGATTACTGATCCCTGATTTTCTCTATTTGTCCACAGCCTGGGGGCAAAGCCGCTGACAAAAACTAGTAATAGAATAAAACTTAATGTTTCTTTATTTATCCTGTTTACATCCGGTCATCCGATTGCCATGAAGCTGATGAGTTATGTGGCGCCGCCTGAGAAAGGCACTGCAGCACATCTTTGGGCACAATTAGTTATACCATAAGTGGATATTATAAACATATTACGACGTTAAACATATTTTAGAGAATTAACACAACATAGGTAATGTTACTCTTGTTTGGGATGAACATAATGACGCTAAATGAAATATTATCAGGACTACGGCAGGTATGGTTTCAACGGCACCAAGTAGCACGTTTGTAATAATTCACAATCAATCGGTTTAGCGATTTATTAGTACCTATGTAAGTAAGTATATATTTGTTATACCATCAGAGCAATAAATTTCATCTCACCACTCGTCTTAAAAACGCACAAGTGCACGGAAGTATTTCCGAATTGTCAAATGTATCATGACTATTCATGATTTAGAAACGGCAATAACTAGCACGTGGATTCTAACACAGTTAGCCGATGGATCGTGAGGCCCGACGAGGCGGGCTGGTCATTGGCACGAGGCCACGGGGGCTTCGGTCGCACCATATCGTGGTAATAACTGACCTAACACTAGGCACACCTTTTGAAAAGTGCAAACGAGGGTTGCGTTGTGTTGCACCTGGCGCCGGGGCCGACGCTCCTTTTTACGCTAGCTATCTATGGTTGGTAGTTTATTTTAAATCGTGTGCACGCAGATGGCGCGAACACAAGGGTCGCACACTCGCCTTGTGCCACGGTCGAATATGCACCTTATGACGAAATGCTCAGGGTGCTGATAGGGCATGTCGATCTTCAAGCCTAAGTTGTAAACAAACCATGCGAGGGCAATGGCTGCCTGCCACTCCCCGCGCTCTGCCGCGCCGGCGACGCCATTCAACCGGGAAGTTCAAGATTTATTTTTAGCGTTCCACGAAACTTCAAATGCTGATAAAATAACGGAGTTGGCATGTTGAAACAAAGTTCAAAGTTATTATTTTACCACTAATATTTTGTTACAACTTTCGAAAACATTTTGTTACATAGGGACCTAGGTCCCTATCGCATCATGAATTAGGTAGGTACGGTAGGTACCTACCTAATTACCTAACCTACCTAGCGATTTATTAGTTTGTTGGATTTGCTGCCATTTCAGGGCAAGATAATGACATCATACCTTCTTAGGTATATTATTAATATTTTTATATACACGACCTAGGATGACATTTTAAAGTTAAGATAATTCCAATAAAGATAAATTATTAAGGGTCTTACTCGGCACGGGGTAGATAAATAGGTAGGTATACATACAGAGGGATGAGAAGATATCTAAAATTGCTCGCAATCGAGTAGGTAGCGAGCGTACCTACCTACCTACAAACTACACAAACAAATCGGCTTGGCTCGTCGTCACAGGAAATAAAACGGAGGCTGCTATTTTTATAACCGGTTTTGTAAAGGTAAAATATACGTAGGTACTTACTTTAAACAATTTTAATGAAGACTGTTCAAATGCGAGTGTGCAACGGTATTGTCAAGTGACCAGGTGTAGTGTAAGGTTAAATGTTGTTTGCCCTCTAAATTGCCATTCGCTAATAGGTACGCACTACTGCTATCCATCGGCATTGACATTGGTTTTCCCGTGGGCCGGTGAACCGCAGTGGGGCCAAGAGCGCGATATCGCTTCCGAAAATTGTTGTCTTCGGCAGCGTCGGTGGCGGCGCGGCAGCGGTGGTGGCGGACTAAAGTCAATGACCCGAGGGCGAGGAGAGCGCGGGAGGGTGCGCGCGCACGCAGCCGCGCCCCGCCTTTATTTATTACGCTACGCGCGGCGCGTTCGGCGCCGACAACGCGCGGTGGGGCGGAGGCCGCATTCCGGGCGGCCGGCGCCGTTGTGCGCTGCGAAAATAACGCGCACAGCACCGACTTAGCAGTGAACCTACGTCAGTAATCCAGTCACACTTTAAAATAAACTGTCTCAAACTTACTCAGTTCGGCAAGGAGACGCGAGCACGTGCGCCAGCCGCGTGTACCACTCTACTGTCCCTCTGCTCACAGGCACCAAAGTCACTGTCCATATCGGAAATATCATAATTAAGTGATAATAAGCTTCCCGAACACGCCAACGCGTCTCATGTCTGTTCATAAGTTAACACATAAGTTCACATGGCGCGCGCGAAATATAGTTCCAAAGCAACGGAAAGCGCGTTTGCTTCGATGGCGATACGACGCATTAGTGAGCGCGCGGCGCGGCTATACAGAGTGCGCAAGCAGACGGGGTAGTGAAAAGGGCGCGGGGACCGCGGGAGCGCCCCCCGCGGCGGCTCCGTACTGCCCTCTGCGTCGGGCTCATCGACCGCGCTCGCCCTAACCGCGACACGATGTTGCTGCCATGCCACTCTCACTGTACCGCAACACGACACAACGCGTTGAGCCCACAACCAGTGTGACACACTACTGCTGAAACCATTTTTACTCACATTCATAAATCCTGAATTGTCTTGATGCCCCCATGTCTGCAAAGTGATACACAACCCGCTACCTAGGGGCGGCACATAAAAATTCTCTAGGAAAGAAAGGGCTTGTTCCATACACTACAGTATGTAGCGGTTCAACTTAGCGTTACTTTCATGGTAGCCTGTGAATAAATCGAAAAATCACAGACTTGGCCTACTTACCCACAATACCAAAATGAATTTGCAAAATGACCACATGCAAACTTTTAGCTCAGCTATTATGGTTGAAATAATAATACGACCAGGGCATGGATAGGTTGTTGTGATTCATGGATTGTCAAAAAGCGGAATAGCGCGGCCGCAACGTTGGATTCCTTGTCGAGCCATGGGCGACAGGAGAAAATACTGTTTTAGGCGGGAGACAGCGCCGCGGCAACGTGTCAGCGTGTCACCGCAGTGGCAGTGTCACCAACCACGCGTAGGCACCTATGTTACCTACTTTGTTTGATAGATAGGATAAAGGTAAAATACCTATTAATCACAATGCTTTTGGCTGACATTGTTTGTTCATGGGATGCGGTAAGTATGTAGGTACTAAAACATAATGAAAGCTACAGAACTCAGAAGTCAGTGCCTACTACTGTACTCTGGTGCGAATGCTTTTTCGACTTATAATTGATAAATTGAACAGTAAATGGAATAGAAAAGAAAATCCTATAAATGAAATTTTTGCGATGAATTAATGATTTTGTACTTCTAGAGGGGTTAGCTTTTCTGCAGCATTCAATGAACAAAGTTTTTTACTCACCGACGCTCATGAAAGTCTCGTATACGCGGCTATAAAAATCCAGTAGGTATAGGTTGAGCTCGCAGTTTAAACGCTTTTTGTACAATGCGAGGCCAAACTATAATAGATTTTTACATTTGTACAAACCTACAGCTTTGAAAAGCACGCATGTGATTGTAGCCTCTTTAAACGAGTAGGTAGTAATTGAGAGCGGGCTGCGCCACGGTGCAATCGGATTCGTATGAAAACAAAAGTACCCGAGGTGAGGTTACTAGTGTTTTTATAGACTGCATCATAGAATACAGAATCAGTATATGTAACCGTTACGGATTGAAAGTTTTTACTAAATCGTTCACAAAAATTGGGCCAGAGATGTGATTATTCATGTAAGGACGACGATAAGCTTATTTAACACATTCATTCAAATTCAAACTACGAGCAGCTGAATGCCGATACGATTTTTTATCACAAAACATAACACTGTACTTGCCACCAGATTAATAAGACAATCCCTGTCTTTAGTATTATTTTTGCAACATTTGGAATATGAATGCCGATCGGAATGGGAATAGCTATGGGTATGGGTAGCGACGAAATATTTTCATCTAATGATAACTAAGTAGTCCCTAAAACACTACAACACGTTTTCAACAAGTATTTAGGTAGAATGTAATCATGATACCAAAGTGGAGGAAGACGCGTTTAGTAATCCATCTACATACTTCAATGATATGGCATCCTAAACAAAAAAATAAGAAGGATAAGTTAACTAACACTATTGTCAGTGAATGGTGTGTCAAAAGTGACCTCTCCGTAAACGCTGACAAAACAGTTATTGTACCTTTAAAAACAAAACGGCGTTTGGATAAACTCACACTACCAAAGCTGAATGGTAAAAAGATTGAACATTCCATGGAAGTCAAATATTTGGGCGTCACAATCGACCATCGCACTTAGCTAACATAGTTATTAAAACCAAGAAGGCACTAGGGGTAAGCAGTCGTCTGATGGGTAGCAACTGAGCTGTGAATCCCAAAATTGCGCTCTGTTTGTACACAGCCATTGTGCGGCCGATTATCTCGTACGCATCGGTGGTATGGTATGAAAAGGCCTTTCAGGCGACCACCATACAAAAACTAGACACTCTGTAAAGGACTGCCTGTCTTATTGCCTCAGGAGCTGTGTCCACCTGCTCTGCATTAAATGGCATTTAATGCTTTGCTTGGGCTACCGCCTCTCCATGTCTTCGTACACAGAGAGGTTAAAGCCACTATGTACAGAACCGACACTTGGGGCAAAAACTGGCTATCCAAAAAAATTAGGTCGCTACAGGACTCAGTTTAGGAAATGTCATTACTTTGCCTGACAACAGATGCCATGCTTCTACGGCATGTATTTGAAAAACAATACTCCGCAGAAATGCCTTCAAGGGAAGACTGGTCGAAAGACCAGTTACCCCACAAGGCCGGGAGCCTAATCAACTTGTAATAAAATGTAATGTAATTGTAATAAAATAGTTTTCGTCATTGGCAATGAACGTGCCGATGAACTCGCAAGAGCAGGGGCCAATGGTACGCAGCAGGGCCCTGAACCCTTCTGTGGAATACCAAAATCCCTGGCTCAAAAACCCTCACTGATTCTAGTTTTTAAACTGCCATCAAGCTCTGGACGGAATCGGCAGGTATGGCCCACTCTAAAGCTTTGATAAAAGCCTATAGTAAAAGGCAAATAAACCTTCTCCTATCACTGAGTAGGAATAAGCTGCGCATTGTCACGAGAGCCTTAACAGGACACTGCTGCTTAAACAAGCACATGTTCAACCTAAGGCTGAGCGACACGCAAAACCTGCAGATACTGTGAAGAGGCTGATGAAACGCCACTTCACCTTCTGGGGGAATGCGGTCCGCTGATACACAAGCGCAATGCACATCTGGGGAAACACGTCTTAACCCCAGATGAAATAAGGAAGCTCACCCCTAAGAAAATCCTGCAGTTTATAGCAGCCGCAGGGTTTAGCGGTGAACTCTAAATTAAAAAGTGGCGATCACAATAGACCGACTGCGATCGCAGTGACATTGCAGCCACAAAAAAAACTAACAATAAAATGGGATTCGATATGCAGAATCACAGGAGTTCTTTTCTTGGCTCTTAGGTCTTTCATAAGAAATAATGGAACTAGATTCTACCGTAGTATTTTTCAAAGATATTTTTCCATCATCAGGAAAAAGAAAGTCCTTTTCAAATTTTCCCCGATAGCTACAATGAGATATAAAATTTATCGGATAATATACTTATTCATAATTATGACAGCACAAAGAAAAAGAAGTCGAAAACTATGTCGAAAAAGAAGCTTCAGTGAGGACGTGCAACAAATTTGAAGAAATAAAACGACGAAATATCTTTGACGCATCAGGAAAAGCATAGTTATATCACATAAAAAACGCTTTTCGTGATTACAATGTAAAATTTGCAGAAAGGGAAATGACAATGACATATATAATTTTTTCGATTTCATTTTCATATTTTTTTCAAGAATAAAGTTTAACTTTGTCCTTCAATCCGACATGATCTTCGTTAGAGCAATGTTCAGTACTTTAATAACTTATACAAATTCAGTAATGTTAATGAACAATTTATTGGAGCAAGGAGCAAGTTTGTACGGAAGCCGAGTCAGTCTAGCACTTATCTGATTTTTAACTGTCGTTCCCTCATTGCTGAGAATCGTGACAACATAAGACAAGTCTCCAAGCTATGCGATCGTACGGCCGACGTGTGGACCGCTTGGTAAATGTTCCCTCCCGCCGGTGCTATGCCTATGACTAAAATGTATCTGGCTAAATTGAGAAAAATTTAGAAGAACCGTATTCCACTGGAAACCAAAATTCGTTTGGTTCACCAGTTGTACCAGTTTTCTCATTCTTTTTATACGGAGCGGAAACGAGGTGTTTAAAAACATATCGGGATACCAGTTAGATCGCTCCCTTCGAGAGGTGGTGCCGGCGGAGATTACTTCGTGGACTGCCATAAAAACCAATGAATCTATACCGTCTGTATAAAATCTGTCAGGAGAGTGCCCTTAGCTTTTTTGGACATATTATGAATTCTCCGAGACATTGTCTGGAAAGAATCATGATACTGAGTCGGAGAGAAAAGAAAACAAAACGAATAAATGGTATTACCGATTTAAAAAAACTAACTTGTTTGAATTAACCTTGACTTTGTTAGTTATTATATTAATGCTGGTATGAAATAGTTATTAGCTTGCCTACATCACAACATAAGATAGTAAAAAAATATATTTCAATTTCAATATTTCAATGTAAGAAAAAGAGAGTATTTTCGAACAGTCCAGTCTATTCCCAAGTTAAGCACTGTTATTGTTTTTTTACGTAATTCTTACCAGTAGTTCTGAGTTTGGATTTGTGACAATAATCTCACTCTCTGTTATGTGGGACCTAAACGTAGTTTTTGTATTATTTGTTAATAATAGTTTAGCATTAGCGAGTGTCTAGCACAGCGGTCTAAGACACTACGAAGAAAGCACTTCCTACGCAGAGTTTACTAAAATAGCTGCGCGCGCCGCCTATGACTCAGCGTAGACAATGGGGCTGGTGTCCCTGCCAGTCCAGCCAGTATTGCCAACTCTAAAACTCAACTCTTAAGGGTCCGGCGGACGTCGAATTGCCCATACAAACGTAATTCGAACATAATTCGAAAATCTTACATAATTTTATTAAATTAATGTATTATTCGGATTCGGGTGCCATTAATCTAGGTGTACAGATTTTGATTACCTCCAAAATACTTCACTGGAAATAAATGTAAGAGAATGTAATTCTTGATTTTTTGACGAAGTTTCGACTGGTTTTCCGGTCTCTTATTCAATATTAAAAACAACAATATTTACACGGTTCTAATTCGTGGAACCTAGCTTATATTATCAATTTTCAGAATAACATCAGGAAATTTGAATAATAATAACTTTTCATTCATAAATGAACGATTTACGGCACGCGACGCAATTTCGATCAAATTTTGAAGCAAAGTAATGCTATCTCATGCGTTCTAAGCGAGGGTGTGGCCTCCTGGCGGCCGTCGTGCGCTCTCTTCTAAATCTACCTACAGTCGGTGTTTCATTGTATCTTGTACGAATGCGACGTGTTTGTTTTTAAATCGATTATTTATGACGGTTACCTGACCTTATAAGTAAGCTGACCCCTTATAGTACGAAAGTCTATACAATGCGAGGTCAACTTATTCTGGATATGTATAACAAGCTATATCTAAAGCACCAGTAGAAGCTGACCGCTTATTGTACGGAAAGTCTATACAATTCGAGGTCAGGTTATCCTGCATATGTATAAAAGCTATACCTGAACCACCAGTAGAAGCTGACCGCTTATTGGACGGAAAGTTTATACAATGCAAGGTCAGGTTATACTGGATATGTAAGATGGCGGACATCACTTAAATAAATTGATATGGGTGTTGATTTTGAAGTATCTTGGGGTGCTATTTATGAAAGTGGCAGTAATTTTGTAATCCAAGATGGCGGACATTATTTATATAGAGAAATTGATATGGGTGTCAATTTCAAGGTTTATCGGGTTGCAAATTACGAAAATGACATTAATTTTGAAATCCAAAATGGCGGACATTATTTTTCTAAATAAATTAATATGGGTGTCAATTTCGAGGTTTATCGGATGCAAATTACAAAAATGACAATAATTTTGAAATCCAAGATGGCGGACATTATTTTTCTGAATAAATTGATATGGGTGTCAATTTCGAGGTTTATCGGGATGCAAGTTACGAAAATGACATTAATTTCGAAATCCAAGATGGTGGACATTATTTTTCTGAATAAATTGATATGGGTGTCAATTTCAAGGCTTATCGGGTTGCAAATTACGAAAATGACATTAATTTTGAAATCCAAGATGTCGGACATTATTTTTCTGAATAAATTGATATGGGTGGCAATTTCAAGGTTTATCGGGTTGCAAATTACGAAAATGACATTAATTTTGAAATCCAAGATGGCGGACATTATTTTTCTGAATAAATTGATATGGGTGTCAATTCCAAAGTTTGTCGGAGTGCTGATTACGAAAAAGACATTAATTTTGAAAACCAAGATGGCAGACATTATTTTTCTGAATAAATTGATATGGGTGGCAATTTCAAGGTTTATCGGGTTGCAAATTACGAAAATGTCATTATTTTTGAAATCCAAGATGGCAGACATCATTTTTTTGAATAAATTGATATGGGTGTCACTACCAAGGTTTCCCAGAGTGCTGATTCCGAAAATGACAATAATTTTGTAATCTAACGGACATTATTTATATAAAGAAATTGATATGGGTCATATGGGTGTCAATTTCGAGGTAAGTATATTGGAGTGCTGAGTATAAAAATTAAATTATTTTGAAATCCAAGATGGCGCAAATTATTTTTCTAAATAAATTCATATGGTTTTCAATTTCAAGGTTTATTTAAAAAAATGTTTGCCATCTCAAGATCAAGATGGCAAACAATTTTTTTAAATTAATGTAATTTTTTAATTAGCACTCCGGGAAACCATTAAATTGACATCCATATACCTACATTTATTTACCTACGTAGGTACCCACTTTACCGTGGCTAACAAAGAATAGATACAGGTGGCATTATATCCGTCTGGAGTGGACGTCTGGTCTATAATCTTTGGTCATGAAATCTATGGAGCATATTTATTTTCTAAAATAGTAAGAAATAAAGAACTATACCATCACGCCTGTATTCCCCGAAGGATTAGGCAGAGGTGTACTTATGTTCAACCACACTTAGCCAGTATGTTTAGGTTCCAAGTAACAGAAGGCGAGCCTATTGCAATTAACCGGGCACAAATCCAGACTCCGAGTTGCTACTGAGTATTTCATAGAAAACCCAATAAAACTGCTCGACCAGGGGATCGTACCCAGGAGCTCTAGCGTAGCAGTCGCGCTCAGGACCACTAGACTAATGAGGTAGTCGGAGAGAAAGAAAGAAAGTTTATTCTTTGTCACAACACGAGACAAAACTAATAAAAATAAATAGATGTAGGTAGATGTATGAACGTGGACGAAGCAAAAGAAGTAGGTATGCAAGAATCGTAGCAGATGGCGTTCTGTTATTCTGTAGTTTCTGCCTACCCCTATGGGAAAAAGGCGTGAGTGTATGTATGTAGGTAGCAGACGTTGTTAATGTGTTCGATAAAAAAAAACATATTGGCGTGGGAATTTCCCAGATCGCATTGATAATATTCTGGGAAATTCCCACGGGTGTGAGAAAAACGTGATGAACACGAATAACACCGGTGGGCACTGACTAGGCGCAAGTAGGTACCTGCCTAATCGTTGAATTTGAAAACTGCGGAACGTACGTAGGAAATGGGTAGGTAGGTATGAGATAACTGGCGACCTGAGGCTCGTAGAGGAATTTCTTAAAAATGCATTCCTATTCTCGATATTGTCTACCATCTTATCAAAAAAAATTTCAAATGTATCACATTTATTGAACATGTCATAAATTATTACAAACATTAGAAAATTAAATTCTCGGTTCCAAACGCTGAGATGCCTATAAGTCGCTAGGTATGAATGTTCCGGCTACGCCCACATTATTTCGACAGAGAGAGCAATATTCAAGACGATTTTTACACTCGCCGCGTATCGGAGTTGTCGGCTTCGTCCGCCGGCCTCTTAAATTGCGAACATTTTGAAAAATAAATTTAATAACTTTTAACAAAAAAGTAAAACGGCCATCAATAATTTTGAATGTTACTTAATTATGTCTAAAACAGTTTCGGAAGTCGGTGGCGAGACCAAAAGATCCACTCAAATTAAAATCACCGATTACCTGTTACTATTTCGTTAAAAAAATATTTATTTCATAATTTTTAGCGATCATCGAAATTATATTTTTAGATTTTTAGATTTTTTTAAAAGCGTTTGACCGATTTCTAGAAACTTTGACCACCAGGGAAGTACAACATAACACACCAACACGCCTGTATTCCCCACAGGGTTAGGTTAGGTTAGGTTAGCAATCTTATTCAGAAGCCTCAAAATGCATGACAATAAGTCTATCCTTAGGTTACTTATAAACGACTAGTTGAGTCGGCAAACTTTGTTTTGCCTTAGATTGGGTTGCACCCTGGTAGATTCCCATTATTGAAGCACCTTGAGATATACTACATTTTTGGTGTTGTTGTATGCTGCTAACGATCAACGCCGATGGTTGCCAACTCGACAACGATATTATTACCGTACAAAACATGTACGTACCACTTCGGCTTCATTGAACACCTTTGTATACCATGTTTTATGTAAATCAAGATTATAATTATGATATAGCGCTAAATTGCAGTGATAGCCTAGTGATATGACCATTGGACTGCCAAGTCAAAGGTCTGGAGTTCGAATCCAAGGCACGTACCTCTGACTTTTCGAATTCATGTGCGTATTAATAATTAATTATCACGCGCTTAAACGGTGAAGGAAAACATCGTGAGGAAACCTGCATGCCTGAGAGATTTTCTTGAGGGCGTGTGAAGTCTGCCAACCCGCAGTAGGCTAGTGTGGTGGACTATAGCCTAATCCCTCTCGTTCTGAGAGGAGACCCGTGCCCAGCAGTGGGACAATGAAATGGGTTGATGATAGCGCTAAATTTGGTTTATGGAGTCTATGGCAGTCCACTCTACGAGTATGGCAGTCTATGGCAGTCCACTCTTGTTAAATACTCATGCTATTCAACTCAGCATGACCTCCCATTCTGCTCATGATCAGCTGCCCGCAATTTTTTTGTATAACTATATATTAAGTATTTTTGATCAAAGTTTTCCATTTGAATCACAGCTATTCTAAATTCTAATAAAAAATACATACTTTGTGTATCAACGTGGCAGATTGATTGCATCTTAAAAGCGGAGCGTGGTAGGAACACAATTGAAATCCGGGTAACTTCAAGATGGCGAATCCAGCCGCCATTTGAGTTCGTCATAGTACGGTTACTCAAATATTTCTCGAGGCGAGTGCTTCGCAAACATGCCTAGTGGCACATACTAATGCGATGCTAATCATTACGCCGGACACATATTAATTTCAGTACGGCACTTTAACACGACGATGCGACACATAGCCCAATCAATAACGGCATAGGTCTCCGAAGAAAGGAAAGCGGAATAGCGGCTCCACCATGCCCCTTGGCGAAATTTTTGCATTACGAATAGTTGCAAGAAAGGTAAGGTACTACTATTACTAATGCTACTTTCCAATGGTGTTGTTTGTTTAAAAATATAACACGATAAGGCCCAATTTATTCGGAGAATTAATTTTACTATATTCCAAATAAAATAACTAGAACTTTAATAGTGCAAATGAAAATAGGTACCTATATAAATTATATCATCTAATAATAATAAAAAAAATATAAATATACAAGTATATTTCGTCTAAGTAATTTCTATTTAATGACTATAAACGAAAACATAAACATTAATCGAAATAATGTAGGTACTCAAGAATAGAAATACTTTTGTTTTAGGGATTTTAGGCCGAACTAGAATATAATGTGACTAGCTTGGCCCTAGTGGGACTTATCATATATTTGTTAACAGGAGAAAATCAAACATGACCATTCATACTTCTTATTTCTTAGTTGAACAACAAACTTTGAATCAATGAAACTATTCATATGATCGAAATAAGATGTATCTTCTCCTTAAGATGGAGCTTATGCTTTCCAATTCATCCAAGCTTTTTGCGCCATCCTACCTTAAACATAATACCATAAATACTGTGACCCACTTTTTTTTAATATCTTAAATGTACAGTCACAGGTCCTCTTCGATTTTAAAGTACGTATGTTGTATATAGTAACATAGATGAAGGCTTAAAGAAGAGTACGCTACTTCAAACGGTAAGAAAAAGTACGATGTAGGTGCAGATAAAACAGGTAGGTATACTTTTTTTTTATTATCAATGTCAAAAGCTGTCTGTCTACCCTTGCAGATGGGCGAAATTAAAACCCATACTTTTATATACAATGGCGCATAAGAACAGTTTCCACAGAGATAGTACCCACAAACACAGCCAAGCAGTAACAGGAATGGCTTGTGAATATTTTTGCACCGAGTCTCGGCCGGACTTGCCCAACGGCATTCTCAACCGCTACCACAGCACAAAACCAACTACATATACTTAAATCCTTATCACTAGCTACTGTTATTGCAGACGACTATGATATTACTACTATACTATTTCTAGACTAAGGAGCCAAAACTTATATGTGAATTACATTTTAAGTTAAAATAACGTTGTCCCATGAAGGGACGTTCAGAAGGAATATACGAATCTAAAAATATATGTACAATTACGATTAAGTACCTACTACAAACACCATGATTCACGTTTTTACCTAGATGCCTATAATATTTATTTCCTTTAACGAAGATAATTATGTGGGAGTGAGCAAAACTAACCATATGACAGAGAGAGAGATATGTCGAGCGTGGGAACAGATCTCAACCCACGAAGTATGACTGCGTTTGAGCCTGTGGCAAGTCAGGCAACAAGTTGATGGAAAAAACTTGCACTTTAAGTACTCTCATGACTTTGAAATTCGAAAGCCTCGCAAAAGTAACGGACCTTCTTGTAGTAGCAGTGTGATTACAGTACCTTAGTAAGTAATAAAATTAATATTATTAAGTACTTGAATTTCCTCAATGGTGTTTTTGCGATTCTATTGTTGTTCTCTCCTTATGTATTGAAAGTTTGTTTTACAAGATTAACAATCCGCTGGTTAATTTCTTAGGAAACAGCGAAATTTGAATGTGCGGAAAAATAAAAACACTAGTAAGCGTCAGGGTTGGGCGCGAAATTTTTCTTGGAGTTTTTAGAAATTGCGCCATTATCAATTATTAATTCACGATTAAGTACACAAATCTTTATCTTAAAAATCTCTATCGTAAGAGATTTAGGTGTAAATTGTCATTTTCGGCCGAATCCACTGTCTTACACCAAAATCTTCGATGATAAAGATTTTTAAGCAAGTTTTAATACTAAATTGTGAATAAGTTTTTGTGGATGTCGCAATTTCTACTGTCATGTACGTAGAATGTGTTATAGCCGAAAAAAATACGAAAAACTAAGAAAAACAAAATTTCGCGCCCAACCCAGGCGCTTTAGCCTTAAAGTTAATTGAAACGTCTCAGTGCTCAACATTTGTATTGTCAAACTTGCCAACACTAGATAAAATTATGTGTACTCAAAAAAAGTTAGGCTATGAGCAACCCAAAAAACCTTAAACAACCTGACGATCAAGAATTAAGTGAAGATTAATTAATGGCGTGGATGAAGCGAAAGTCTCTGGCTACCCCAATTGGAGACAGGCGTTAACATTTACGTGCATAGACGTACTTGTCTATAGGTACATAAAATAAAATATCTACAGCCGATACGAGATTATTGAAGAACTAGGAGAATTAATATTATATTTTGAGTAGATTTTTGTTTGCCGTCCTGTATATTCGTACGCGCATCACGCAAAAACTACTGCATATAATTGGATGCGATGGATTCCCGTGATTCTTCTCAAAAATGGCATCACCGAAAGCAATCATTATCATCTTCAAAAAAGCGTGTTCATGGAGTTGAAAAACTGACCCTAGCAAAATCGGACTGTCCCACCACTTCAAACATTTTTATTTTTTTATATGGC
This sequence comes from Subacronicta megacephala, assembly GCA_958496365.1. NCBI lineage: Eukaryota > Metazoa > Arthropoda > Insecta > Lepidoptera > Noctuidae > Subacronicta > Subacronicta megacephala. The sequence continues at coordinate 9,474,809 of OY292513.1, read as the reverse complement.
ACACGTGAAATTTATATGATTCATGTTAATGTTTCAAAATCTAATTAAATTAAAAAGTACCATAAAAATAACAATTATTTTTTGTGTTGTGTTTATGAAAATGTATACGTTTTAATGGGTGTCATCGACTAACTTTCGATTACAAGGATTGGCCTCATTTATTTCGTTTAGGAGCTTTATTTTGTTCTCAGATGAAAGCTTTCAAACATTGTTTCCACATGCGCTAGTTTTCAAGTCTACTATTTGCGGATTATGGCACCGTGCCAACTCACTTCTGCGTATCTTTAAACCACCAATTATAATGATAGCTTTTGATATTTAATAAATTTACCTCTTAATACCTCTTGACTTTTCAAATATTCATAATGAACCAGAAAACATCGTGAGCGAAGCGAGCGTTCTCTCTTCATAGTATTTGACGTGTCGAGGAGTGACGAGTGACGTATCGACGAGGCAGGAGATGTAGCAGATGTACTAGGTAGGTCTGATTGATGATCACTATTTCATTTAAGTAGGTATAATGAAAAAAATAAACGGGTTGTAAGTACCTACTTCTGTAAACAGTGTTCGGTGCTAAGTACACTAGATGGGTTTGTAGATACACTTCGAACACTGCTTCACTCGTAGCCAGAGATGCACACGCGTCTCTCATAGCAGAAGAATCGCTCTTTGTTCGACGCTATCGCGGGAATATTGTCACGATGCACATACAGTTATACACACAAATCCATCGCATTTCCTCTAAATAGTACGCACGGTTACACGTCGAGCTTTACAAATCCAGTTTACGCTGGCCTCTTATAATATGGAAAACATCTACAATTCGTGATCTGATCGATACTGGTTTTGTCTAGCCTGACCAGTTACCGTGTGTACATCAATTAGATTACAAGTCATCTAAACGAAGCTATCGAATAGGATTTTTAAATTTTATCGGGTTTTTTTTTATTATACCAAATTCTACGTCTCCAAATAAAACTGCTGTGACGGAAAGAACCCGAATTGACCACGTAAGTGTTCTGTTTTTGTCATTTGGATGCAGAAAGCAATAAAACAAATAAATACAACACAAAAGACACTGCAGCTCAATCTCAAAAGCTATTCCTGCGAAGCTGCAGGGCGGTATCTTGAACATGTGTGTGCAGTAAGTTTGACAAAAAGCTGAAAACCACAATGATCGTAAGGCAGTTGACCTTGCTGGGTGTTTACATCGGCGCGCATCGGTCGCGGGCGCGTCAGGGCCGCGCGTTGCACCGTGCGCTGGGACACAAACAACCTACATACCCATACCTATACCAATGCTAATGTGGTTCTATCTACATAGTGGTTCGAGTATGCAGGACGCCGCCCGGCCGTGTCCGGTTAGGCGCGTCGCGTTCCGATCCATGGATGGCACTGAACTCCTAGCACGGCTATTGTCAGTCTTAAGATTTATATCGTCAGACCTTAATTGTGGCACCAAAATTAAATTGTGTACCTAAATGCGTGTGTGTGTTATTCATTTAATGAATTACTTTAGTACACCGTCTTAAATATATTTGTAGGATATTAAAATCAATTATTAACTTTGAACAAAAAAAATTAAAACCGAAATCAGTTCTCCCAGTTGAAAGTTTTGAGGTAACAAACATTAAAACAAATACAGTCGAATTGAAAACCTCCTCCTTTTTGAAGTAGGTTGAAAAAACCAGGTTTAGTATAAGTCCCATACAATGATTGATAAGCACATTTATAAGGGATTTACACTCGTACTGCAGTGATATTTATGTAATTTTATATAAACTAATGGACCCTACAGACGGTGTCCTGCGCGTAAACTTAAAACATCCATAGAAACACTCAAACACAAAAAAAAACATCCAAACCGTCGTGCCATCTTCGACTTATTGCGAAACTAACAGCAATTAATTTGAATGAAGAAGAAGACTGGAGAGTTGGTCTAAGTAGAATCCTGATTATACCGCGGGATAGTAAATAGCCTATATTAATCAGTGCCTCAATAGTCTAGTTTCGATTCCCAGGTCGAGCAAAGTGTTACTGAGTTTTTCTATGAAATTCTCAGTAGCAGTTCGGAGTCTGGATTTGTGCCCGGTTAATGGCAATTATCTCGCCCCCTATTACATGGGGCTGAAACATACCGGCGAAGTGTGGGTGTACATTAGTACCACCTCTTCGGGGAATACAAGCATGATGGTATGTTATGATAAGTTATATTAACCGGAAATAATATAGATTTATAATGGTAAAATAATTATTCAACAGATTCAGAGTAAATCGATTCAAATTCAAATCATGTTTTTGCTTACTTAGTGTTCTTAATGAAGTTACAAACTAACAAGAATTCTCTTTATAATATTAAGTAGTATGGATCCAATTTTGGCAAGTTTACATCATAATTACATAAAGTATATTATTACAATGATAACGTATATCAGGTTTAGAAATACAATTAAGATTAAAGGAGTGAATGATATGCTTGATAAATAAAATATATAGTATAACCTACCAGTTAGTGCAAAATAAACCCTTTTCACAAAAGATGATAAAGATAAATCGTAAAGACAGTAATCGTAGGTTCGATTTAACTGGTATAAGATTAATACTAAAGTTTTCAGACAGATTTGAGTATTTCACATGACCTACACAATTATTTTGCTGATTTGCTATCGTCGTGCGACGGATCGTTGAGCTACCTAAAAAATGGTTGAGCTACAAGATGACTGATGTATGCGTGCCGTCAGTTAGGACAGGTCAACTCAAAGCTGCTATAGCTCTGTCTTCAAAAAGCCTGTTTAAACTTTGTTAAACTCGCATGTATAATATAACTATAGTCTGGACTTTAAAAGTGACCATGATTCTCCGAGTTTGTTTTTCCATTTTCTTCTCAGAGGTCGTCAGATAGGAAAGGCCGGCGAAAACTAGTAAAAAAAATATTAAAATATCGACTTGTAAAAGTGTCTTTAAAAGATCTATTTACAGAAATAAATATCATTTAATATTGTTAATATGTACGCATAGGCATTGGCATTTCTTTTGAAGTACGAATGTGGACTGCACCTTACAGTAAATTTCTCATTACTGTGATAATCCGAATAGATAAATAAAATAATATGCATATTTCGCAAAGTGATTTGAAGTTATTTCAGCTACAATGGATAAAACGTTACATAAACATGAAATTTTAATATTTTTTATTTATTTTAATACTTTTTAATATTTTCTATGTGACCTTTCCAATTTAAGTGTTGATATGACATCAATAAAATTAGTAGATCAAAGTCTTCGCTTCGATTTTTGTGTTCACTTCATAGAAAAATATGAAAAAAGAATACGGGAATTTCATAAAAATACAAACAAATCCATTTGAAATTTTAAAGTTGTGTACAATCATACAAAAAATTATTAATTGTGAATTTTTTGATAAGATAGATAACCCAATATTGCCTGCGTTCCCATTGAGGGACCACATTTGAATGTCCCTCAATGGGAACGCAGGCCCCAATATTTTGTCAGCCATGACATTTCTGGAAATGACGTTTGACAACTTTAATAGTTTTTTTATTTCTTGACGTGATGCTTTAGTACGAATCTTTAACTTTTGCAGACGTTGACACATCAAATGTTATTAAATTTACATAGTGTCGAACGACTGTACCATGTTGTGTTGCACTCTTTGACCAAGAATCCAAGATAATTAGGTATCACGAAAGTAAATAATAACAAAGTAAATTATTAGAAAAATTAAATTAGGTAACGGTTCCTATATCTATAGCTATATTTATATGTAGTGCTAGACCAATCTCTGTACATATCTGGAATATCTCCTTCTAAGTTTTCCTTCGGTACCATTTTATCTCTATATTGGACCAAGGAATCACGATGTCCCATACAAACTTTGCCCCCCTTTTTCACCCCCTTAGGGGTAGAATTTTGGAAAATCCTTTCTTATCGGATGCCTACATCATACAAAGAATACACCCTCCAAGTTTCAGGTCTCTACGATCAGCGGTTTAGGCTGTGCGTTTTTCCGTCAGTCAGTCAGTCAGTCATTCAGGACAAAGGATTTTATATGTATAGAAGATAAAGATAATTAAAAATGCTCTTCGTTCGTAAATTTGTAATAGTCAAAAAGAGGTTCTTATGGAATGGTTAAGAAATATCAATAGGTGAAAACGGTGCGGTGCTAGTCATTTTTACGGAAGCTAGTTTCTATATATTCTCAACACTGTCTGACACAGTAAACAACAACTAAGAGAGCATGGTGAACCGACCATGCAATACTAATCTAAAGGAAAATTGGAAAACACACACACCTACAACATATTTTAAATAATGAGCAAGTAAGTGCATTGTATGTGAAAATTGTACACGTATTCGTTATTGGTCGAGGATGTTATTTTTATATTTTAAAAACGTTTTCGAATGGGTATTATAATTGTACTTTTATATACCTAATATTCTCACTATTCATTCAAACAAAAATATGTCTAGTTTTTGTATACTACTTACAACTAGTAAAGAAAGCTCGTCAAGATGTAAGCTTACTTTGAACACCAAACAACGTAAGGAAGACGAAGCTATCAGCCGAAAGAATAAGAAAATATGAACATAACCTAAGAGTAAAAGAGATAGCAAAACGGTCGCGGAATGCGGCGCACTTAATTTTTGTAACGGACTTAGGGTCGAAAAGCGCGCGTCGCAGGCGCTAGGACCATGTCCATGTAGTACGGGCCTTATGGGGCAGGTGGGGGGATCGGCCGTAGTACGACGGCCCGCGCTTCTCGTAAAGGAAGCGGCCCTGGCGCGGTCATTGCTCGCCGCGACCGCATTCCTCTCCCCGCCCCCCGCACCTCTACGGCGCCTGCGCATCAATGAACGGCTCGCGTGCAACTGCCGCGTCCAGTCGCCCCATCTCATTCCCGCCACTGTCAGCTTGGTGCGAGCTTATTCCTGTACATTAATTTATAACCTTATCTCGTAGAAATGATAAGCGGTGTTGTGTGCACAAAATTAGTAACAATATTAAAATAAAAATGAGACACGCCTGGTAATGATAATTCATGAAAGAAACAAATAATTTAATGCTGATACTTTCAGTTTCAAATACATTTGCTTGCAGTTTTACTAGCCACTAGAACTAAAAGGTTGTTTTTATAAAAACGTTTCATAGATTAATCATTTATTTTATTTGGCGGCTTATTATAATAATAATACAAGTGAACTTCTTTCTCCATCCTTTTTAAAGATCCTACGCACTAGGAAATATTGCTAGCCCACGTGCAAACAAACATATACAAAATTTTAACCGTTATCGGCGTCACGTCAACGTCACTGCAAAAACTATTCGTAGTTACCTATAGTATGACTTTTTATGATACAACGCAATGTACTATCTGGACAGTCCCCGACAGTAACAATTAGCGCCGACGTGTTTGGTTAAAGTATTGATTTCGAGCGATATATGTAGTTATTAAAAGTTCAGAATATTTAGGATAGGTACTTTACATTTAGTTATAGGTTATTGTCGAAATTTACTGAAATATTAGACATACGCGATATGGACACCGATTCGTTCGAAATAATTGTGCGTTCCTGTAGTTGTTCGCTAGTGGGCCATTTTAAAATAATAGAAAAGCTGTTCACAAAGATATGAATTGAATTTTTCCTTCAATAGGAAATAGAATATAGAAATATATAATAGAATTGATAGAAAATTTCCTACTGAAGGAAAAAATCGGCTTCAGGCAGGGTTTGAACCAGCGTCCCTCTGGTTAACCACACGGTTAACCAGAGGGAAGCAGGTTCAATCCCTCGGTAGCTTAGTTTGTAAACCGTGTGCTTTACCAACTAAGCTACCGAGACCACTGCCTGTGATGTCGAATTTATCATCCAAACGTCACCTGGAGACGTTTGGAATATGAATTTTCTTTCAATAGAAAGTTCATATTTTTATTTCGTATTATTTAATGCTAATATAATAAAATATAAGCAGTAATAGAAAACAATGTCAAGATAATTCAGATCGCCAATGTTTTGCAGTCGTGAATATTGTCTTTACTAATTTCAATATTTTTGGACAAAAACAGTTATGTTATATGTTACCTATCTATCTAAACAGCCGTTCCGAACGGCGAACTTCAGAGATGCACAGTTATTTCGGATGACTGTTTCCATCGGCGGATAAATCTAATAATTTAGCAATGTAGTATTTAGTTAAAAATTATCATCATCATGGTGTAGTTAATATCTGTATTTTTTTATTGAACGAAGCCAGTTATAGTATTCGGAATGAAGTAGAAGCCACAACATCCACGGACTTTCTTTCTATCTTAAAATGCTGTTTGTTGAAAATCGTGGAATATAACTCGCTCTTTATTTAGTTTTTCGTACCTTTAAAGCACAAAAATTTGCAAACCAATATGCAAACTTATTGTTTTTTTTTGCAGCTTTGGCTAAATACGAAGAGAGATATTCAATACATTTATTTATACATTTACGGGAGCCATCGAAACCGTCCACTGTAGGTTGTCCAACGGCTTTGCGAGTCGTAGCAAGGCGCGCGGTCAACGCTCGGCAAACTGCCGGACTTACAGGTTGGACATGAGGCAATGGAATCCGCGGGGGACAAAAAAGAAACGCGCCTGCACTGCCCCCTGCCGCGCGCGCTTCTTGACTACTAAACAACGGCATATAGCAAAGTACGAACTACGTCCATTATGGATGCTAGCCCTATATTAATTTATATTTTTATATGAGTCACACTCTCCTAATAACAATAAAACGTCATTGACAATGCATTTCTTGGTTTATCTATACATAGCACAAGCTGTATACCCATTAAATCACATTGCGCGCACGGAGGAATGTGAGATTTGTTTTATAGAGAAGGAGAGCAAAAAAAATATTTCGGTCAAATTATGACCATCGGGCAACAACTAATATCAATGAATAGGTGACCATGATCTTGAAACATGATACAGATCTTGGATCATCTTATCGTGTTCTTATATCAGAGGATAGTTATGAAACATGCTGGGATCAATTAAATACTAGGTAGAACAGAAAAAGTATCTTTCGCATTGTACATATTTTAAGATGGCCAAGCGAAAAAATATTGTAAATGAGTCCGCTGCTGCATTAAAGGAATAAATGGATACCAGAACAGATTTTTGAATGCCATTAATATTTTAAATAAAGATTTACAATAAACAATAACACATAATTCCCTTTAAACTTGATGCAGGGCGTAGGAAGGAATGGGAAATCTTTGAGCGGTCTTTAGAGAGTTTTTAACTAGTAGATACAACATTTTTTTTTTAAACTAAGGCTCGATTTCATACTGCAACTATGGTTTGTCAGTTATTTTATGGCGAACATTGGTCTGCAAGCTGCAACCAATTTCTAACCGAAGAAGTAAGTAATAGGTGAAACTCCGTGTTCCCACTGACGGCAAACATGTTGCAAACAGCTACCTACTTATGTCTCTTAATCTTTGAGAGTTAAGATAAATGTTTGCAACATGTTTTGTCGTCAGTGGGAACGCGGAGTAAGTGTTTACAAAAAAACAATTAAGTTTTTGTTTGCGGCGCAATCACTGCTGTCAGGTTGTTCAAATGAACAGCAGCGTATCGTTTGAAAACGCATACTCCAGTCTTTGTAACGTGCTAGCAGTAAACAGTCTTGGCAAGTTAAGGTTCGTCTAGTGATAGGGTTCTGCAGAAGAAGGTACAAAGTTATACGGTTGGTCTAGTTAACCATCAAACAGAGATGGTTGCTTGTTTTTATGAGGGTAAATCTTATAACCAAGTTTTTTTTATCAGGGTTCTAGTGGGATAAATACCCACTAGAACCCTTAAGTACATTGTCTTTGATTGATCATTGCTCCCAAGCGTCCTGTGCAACAGTAAACAACGTTCAAAGTTTAAGAGTTCAGAAATAGACTAGACTTCAGTATCAGGTATAGACTAGACGTTGACAGTAAGTTAAATCTGGCTCTAGGGACCATGTTATCCGCTCGGTTGCTTGAGGGTAAGATTTTAGGCCTTTTTTTGGATTTTCGGTTTGCTGTAGGTACTGATATCACATAATGGAAGTTTTGATATTGTCAGTATTTAAGTTTAAAAGATTTAGCTACACGAACATAACATTGAATCTGTGTCCGTTCATTACGTATATACTACTAGATACTGTTTTGTGTCCTAATTTAATCCTGACCATGTAGAGCCCAGTGTATGCTGGCCTAGCACCTATTATATTGTTAAAACGTCACTCGAGGTTTTACTTTATAATATGCATAATAAATCGAGATACCCTTCACACGGAGAGTACGTATCGTCGCGCGTCGGTCTAGCTCGTGTAGACAGAAGCTTAAAGAGCCTAAGAACGGTACGGTACTTATTTCCCGGAAATTAAATGCGAAGGTCTGATGGCACTTGTTTTGTTAAAATACTTGTATTCAGCAGCGTATGGTTCAGCGTATGACATCGAACAGCCTAGGTGAATGATTATTGTTTGCGTAAATATAATATCTTAATAAATTTATTAAAAACATGTCGATGCCGCAAGCCCGCAACAAATTCGACGCCCTTCATGTCTGCGAGCTCAATTTTAACTGAGAGACCAAAATGTAAATGTTAACACGAGCTTTTTAACAACCGATGCAAAGTGAGCTGCCGAGCACGAAACGAACTGCGAGGTGTGAGTGTAAGTTTTGTAAGGTTATTTATAATTTGGTAAATATACTTACATTAGACATAGATGCACGGCGTGCATAGACTAGGTAGTTACTATAGGAGTCTAATCGACATCAGTGCACGTTTACGAATCGACAGAAAAAAAATCAACTGGATGCCGAAATAGCCGTTGCCTCGACCAGTGGTTTGCCATGTCATATAAAAGACTCATACAATTTATAGCTCGCCGTACCGTAAAGAAACCGTGCCGTGTATAACCGGCCCCACGCACTAAATCTACAACATGCGCTGTACGACCCTTCTGAGAAAACGTTTCTTGCAGGCCGCGTTTCTCAGAAGCGTCGCCAGCTTTTTACGCGCCAAATTCTTATTACAATGAGGTGCTGATGCTACTGCGCATTCCAAAAGCCTGAGCCCTGCGACAAGCGTACCTTGAGCAATCTGGAATGGTTACATGACGCTACGGAGGCGTTGAACCCATCGAATTCAACGAAGCAATTAAAATATACCATGATATTTTTTAATATATATCAACACAATAATAATAATCAATAGAATAACTATTAAAAACTGATTTGACCAACAAGCGCTTCACATTCAATTTTTTGGATTTTTTTTTTTGGAAGACAGACCAACCGAATACAAAGAGACTGATCTCTTGGTATTATTAATAATAGCAAATAAGAGAAAGTACGGAAATAAAATGAATAAATCAGATAACATTATTGGAACAAGGAATTGTAAACTTGAATATAGTGCATGTGAATATAGTTACTTCTAATGTCTTACTCCAGGGAAACATTGCGTCGGGGGACGAACACGATACTGACTAGGCCCTAGCCGGACTGAAAACATTTTTTTGAGTATGAAGGCAAACAAAGGATGAAATTCATGTTTTTCTTAGACTAATATGAAGTCGTTATTTACATCAAATATTTTATTTCATAGTACAGCTGTTAATCAGTAATCGTTAAATATTAATATTTTTATATATTGTCATATTGTCAATAAATTTTTCTTTGTAACGTGAAATATTTTATTTTATTGTGTGAAATCTCTATGGTGCAGATGCAAATTTACAGAGCCAACGGAATAGTTGGCGCAGTAAATTTTAGAAACGACACAATTAATAAAATTATATTTATTAGTCAATCTATAGTATAGTCAGTTTATAGTATAATTATAACGAGGCAAAAATAATAACTTATGTGAGCACTAAGACGGGATTTTGATAATTCAAATGGGATTGAGAAACACTAAATCATACCTAGGGATGCTTTAGTTTCTATCACCGCGGTTATCAATAAATGGGCTGCGTGCGATGCACGAATAAGACGAGATATTTTCAACAGCGTACACTTATACGCTGTTTCAATCATAAACAACGTTACGTATCTGTAAAGCGCTGTTTTTATAACGTGACCCGTTTAGATAAAGATGAGTGGCAAATTGTTAAAGGCTACACCCCACAAAATCGGTCAACTATGGTTCCGCATCGGAGTCATTGACCGATCGGAAATAGATACTCCCTCCCAGAGTTCCGGCGAGGTCCTCCATGAATAAACTTATACGTAACTCTATAATACAAACATATATGATATTGAACATATTGTGATATTTAACTCTATTTATATAGCGTAAACTGTTTTCCTAAACTTAGCCCTTATGAAACATTTAATCCTGCTAATGTTTCAAATTCAATATATTTACCCTTATTATCTACATCGCAGCTATACTGACACCCTTATAATATCTGAGCAAGTGATACTCATGCTGGCTGTGTTATTGAGGCTGATCATAATTTGGTTGGTATAGTTAATTCCTTCTTATTTTTACACATACTTTTTAATCCCTGCCGGGAAAAAGACAGGTGCTATAAGGTATGACAAAAATATTTACCAATCGCAACATAAACACCCCTTTGCGCACTCGCCTTGTTCACTGTTACATCTGATCCTTGCTCTACGGATGCGACGCCTGGACCATCAAAGAAGATCTCAGAAAACATATAGAGGTATTTGAAACGTGGGTATATGGATGCTTTGTATTAGCTGGACTCAGACAGTCGAATTGGCCAGGACCCGAAGCTTATGCAGACCTTCAAAACAAAGAAAAGTTGCCGATTCGGACATATTTTCGGCATGAAAGATACAACTTGCTGCAACAAATAATGATGGGCAAAGTAGGGGAAACGGTGTTGGCTAAAGAAAGTCTTGGCTCTGGAACATTCACGAATATAGTCACGAATGCTGCTGAGCTGTTCCACTTCTGTCACTTGTCAATGATGAGCTGGTGACACCCAACCCGTACCCGAACTTGTATTTGGTGCGTGCATGTGAGGACAGAGATCGCCTAGTTATATGAACATTGGACTGCCAAGTCAAAGGTCTCGAGTTCGAATACAAGGCACGCACCTCTGACTTTTCGAAGTCATGAGCGTATTAATAATTAATTATCACGCGCTTAAACGGTGAAGGAAAACACGGTGAGGAAACCTGCATGCCTGAAAGATTTTCTTGACGGCGTGTGAAGTCTGCCAACCCGCAGTAGGCTAGCGTGGCGGACTATAGCCTAATCCCTCACGTACTGAGAGGAGACCCGTGCCCAGCAGTGGGACAATGTAATGGGTTGATGATGATGATGATGATGAATGAGGACAGAGATGATGGTAACGTGAATATAAGTTTATAAAGAAGAAAAAAAAAAAAGCCCGCAACAGAAAAACAATAGGTTTTAAAAATCTTCAATTGCTCAAGGGAATTGGTTTTCGAATAGGGAATATAATTTAACATAAAGAAAGTTGTTCAATTTGTAAACAAACCATTACCACCATGCATTCCATTACTTTCTTATAATGACGTTCCTTTGACATTATTTGTATATTAAGGCAGATAGACGATCGATAGACGATAGGAGAGACGATCAGCCTTAATGCGTGTTAATACGAAATCATATAAAAATAATAATCATTGCCAACTCTATGAACATTGGATAGTCGTAATAACTACTTATATTATTTTACAGTAAGTCGTACCTATAGCATGTATATCATCTAATATCGACCGAAAAATAGTGGTTGAACATTAAGTATCTACACCTCTGCCTTACCCTTCGAGGAATACAGGCGTGATGTTAAGTTATGTTATAACTAAACAAATTAATAAATTCTTCCTGAAAATTAGCAGGCTTGCATAGAGATGGAAGCATTATTTAATGTAAAAAATATCTGTCTAGTTATTTTGTAAAGTAAGGAGTATCCCACGCTCCCACACAAATCAAGCCAATGACTTATACGACAGCGTTGACACACTAGTGCGGTGCAGCTGTGCAGCATACTATCGACATCATACGGTTCGATCTAAACGGAGTCGTGGTGTTCCGCGAGTGGGTCGCCTGATATCTCCGGCGGCATTGCAATGCACATCCGGGGCGGTCGATACGAGAGGCGACTTGCGCGGTACCGCGGCGTCCCTCGCCACCCCCGCACCGCAAACGTGGCCCCCTCACGTCTTTGAGCCCCCTCCGCGACGATTCACATCGATTCGCACTCTTGATAATTATTAGAAGCTAGCAGTGAAAATTTATTATCTTACGACCGCTATGAAAACGGACCCTGCGTCAAACAGTAGTAGGCACTGATGATTATAAAATTTGTCTTTTTTTCTGCGCTAATGATGACAACTACAAAATTGATTAAGATGTAGTTTCTATTCTAATATAAGTACCTTTTAACAGTGGGATAAAACCCCGGTGAGTATTAGTGGCGCGACTAAAAACAAAGGGGAATAGCTTGATAGCTTTTGTTTGGTTTTTATTAATTTGATTGTTAATTTAATGATTTAAATCCAAATTTCATCACGCCTGTACTACCCGAAGCCTAATGCAGAAGTGTACATACTAATATTTATCAACATCCGTTATGTTTAGGTCCCATGTAACAGGGGGAGAGCCTATTGCCATTAACCGAAAAAAAATCTAAACTCTGAGCTGTAACCGAGATTTCACAGAAAGAAAACCCTATAAAACTAATCGACCTAGGAACCCAGGATCTAACGCTGCTGCACTAATTAGACTAATGAGGCAGTCAGACTGGGTAAAGCTGATCAACTTTGTTTCGATATCTTGTACGTACTATCATCAAACTCAATATCTAGCCAATTTTCAAACAAAATCCCGTGCACACGATGACCACAGCTATTCACCGCCCCTTTTTTGTTAAACAATAGTACTAAAACAAAAAAAAAAGGATCCTTTCTGGATGACCAATATTATAGAACAATAACAATTTTTTAATTACAAAAGCAAGGGGCTCAGCAAATACCCCAATGCTGCGACGCAATTGGGAGATGAGCGTAGGTAAGCGCTAGTATAGCAGCCGAGTGCTGCAAACAGGAATAGCCCTTATGGTGGTCAGATATTGAATTGTTCGATAGTACAGTGGGTTATAGCTGTTACCTGACCCACGGAGACCCCGCCGTCCCATCTAGGGTGGGTCAGGTAACAGCTATAACCCACTGTACTGTATGTTTTGGCGCATTAAAAGTCAAACAGTTGCAATGATTTGAATAACATGGCATCCCTTATTAATAGGTATTATTCCTTTTTATTGTGAAAACACCCTTTCGCCTTTTCATCAAGGCGATGGATGGCGCATATTCACTGAATGAATTGGGATTGACCTAGATATTTCCATTGTATGCGGGCCCAAGAAGGAAGAATTCAAGATTATTCAGGCAGTTTTTATTGATTAGTAAGTATATGATCAATGTGATAATTTTTAAATAACTAAGTATATTGTATACTGTTGTATAAAAAATTACAACAGTAACTATCCTCAATTCTATCATGAATGATTTTTGTTTTCGCCAGGAACCTACATAACCACTTACCTCAGAACTGTTTTAGACATAAAATAATTAATTCATTAACACAGAAGTGACGATACGTTGTTACGCGTTCCTCGCGAGGATGTGTGCTTTGAAGATGGCTGTATGGAGACCTTGACCTCAGACATTTGACACTCTATTTTTATATATTATGATTATCTGGGCTTTAAAAAAGAACATTATTCTCCGAGTTAGTTTCGGCTTTCCTTTACCACTTAATACTTAAAAAACACATTGACTTGAAGAAGTGTTTCTAAGAGATATATTTATCATTTTATCATAAGACTTTCTGTAACATAGGCGATATTGATGCAAGTAACAAGTTTCCAGGGGACGTAGCCGCGGTGACTCGCACTTTTATTTTCTTTAATAGCGATTTCTGCCGATATCGACTTATTTGCCAATTTCAATTGAGAAGGAAAACGTGTTAACAATTTGATTTCACATATTGGTACAAAGGGACTCCAGGTAATACCAACAGACTGTAATTGATGCAACACCGATATATTTTATTTTCTAAAAAAAGAGGTTTAGTCAATAAAGTTCAGGTATATTTTAATCTTTACCGATAGGGAAATTAATAACATAATAAGGTTATTATTATAATATGGTAATAGGACAAAGTACCTAAGCATAATATCCTATGGTGTAAAAAAGTGCTATTTGATCTTAAACTTGTAACACGCAGCTGTTATGAAAACTACTTTACCCAAGACTACTTAATTGGTGTCGCTAGTAGCTCCACCTAGTGAAACAGAAAGAAGTTCCGCCCCGTGAATAGACATTGTTCTGCCACGTATTATTTAATTCGTGTTTTGTAATAATGATAATAATGTGTTGGTGGTTTTATAATACATTACTTTACACATCGTTTGCATTCACGCATTCCTACATTTTGGCGCCCAACGCGGGCTCCAGATTAGAGAACGCTTCTTACAAATATTATTACGTTATTAGGTTTTATTTGTTTCAAAGACAGAAATTTGGCTAAAAGAAAACGTGCCAAGTCGTGCTATTGTAGCAAAGAACATCTTTGAACAACACCACAGTCTATCCGTGGCCATGGATGCTGTAAAGTATCCGAAACGTCGGAAATTAAATAATATCATCATAACGCGATCAAAACCGCAATAAGTTGCTTTATTTCAATGACGATGAATGATTTGAAATTATGGATTCAAAATTCATATTAAAAAATAATATCCGCCCAAGTTCTGCAATAAGGGGCGGGCGTTATAAGAGACGAAATCCACTGAAGGGATGGCCATCAACACTGAATATTTCTCATTGTCTTTCTTAGTCTCAGAGTCTACTAGATCAACCGAAGGAAAGGAAGTTGCCTTGCCAAAATATGCGGCATAAATATAAAAATCAATTGCCGTTCGTTAGTCTCGCTAAAACTCTAGAACAGCTAGACCGATTTGGCTAATTTTGGTTTTGAAATATTCGTGGAAGTCCAGAGAATGTTTAAACGGTGAGAAAATATGGAAAAAATTACCCGCTAGGTGGCGCTGTAATCGAGTTCGGGCAGGACAACGTTTGTCGGATCCACTAGTATTTAAATAAAACTATTACTTTTTACAGATGGTCACAGGTAGACTACAGGATCATGATTGCTGTATAGGAACTGAAACATCAGGAATTAAATAATATCGATATAATGCCATAAAATCCGTAAAAAATCTAGTTTTATTTGGATACCAGCAAATGCAAATAAATTTAACATACATACATACATACATTTTGTCACGCCTGTCTCTCATGGGGGTAGGCAGAGACTATGGATTTCCACTTGCCACGATCCTAGCACACTACTTTCGCTTCATCTACATTCATTAATCTCTTCATGCATGCCCGTCGGTTTAGGGTGCTTGGAACCTGGCCTTTTTTAAGAACATCCGCAATTTGTTTGCGGAACGTTCGCCGAGGTCGTCCCCTTCCAACTCGTCCATCCGCACTCGCCATATATACTTGTTTCGTCAATCTCCGTTCTTCCATTCTCTCTTCATGACCAAACCATCTTAACATACCTTTCTCAGTCCTTGACACTTCCTTCACTCCACAATAATACATAATTAATAAGAACCTTACCTTACCCAGTGACAATGGATCATTTTTTTAAGGTTTAGTACAGCTCCGTGGATAGTTCTGTAATAGAAACATTTATTTACTTTACATACAGCAAAATGTGTCTATGTACTTTGGTTTTAACTTTATAGCTTTAAATTAAATAGAATAGCCCATTTTTCAGGGATAATTTAAAGGGCCAGGATAATAAAAACTTGCTATGGACTTTCACATCTTTTAGTAGTCAAAGAAAAAGTTCGTATTCAGTTTTTCAAACAGTCCTACCATCTTTGTCAATAAAACATTTTAAAATAACCATAATGTTACATAACAGGGTACCATGAAATTTACTTGTTAGTACAATTTGCAATTCAGGGAACCCTGTTAAGACCCACCCCTGGGGGGGTACAAAACAATAGATTTTGCATTGTGTAGTATTTGGTGGCAAAATCCAAATTACTCATTACAACATTCTAGTGACACTTATGCATTAAATTAAATTATTTGTTACCTAATATGATATTGATCTATATTCTTAGTTTTTCTATATAAATAAATAAAATTGGAGCATCTGTTTGTAATATTTAAAATAACCGCTTTTTACTAAATGCACATGAACACTAATTCCCAATTTTTGTCTGGGTTTCCCTGGATTTATCCTAGTTTAGAGGGCCGTCCAGGAGCAGTCCAAGTGCGGTTTCTTTTGTGGTCTGGGTTTAAAAACTGTCAAGTAACCAGGCGCTACCCAGTGACTTAACAATGAAAAATATTTTTATTTTCTGAGTAACTTAAAAAAAACATTGTTAAGTGTCCAGGTTCTAAGTTCCAAAATGTGGGGTTTTAGGCTTCTTGTCCTAATTACAGAGATGGCAACACTTACAATGATGCATGGTAAAATGGTAATGGAAGGTCAATATACTGAAATATATTTTGGTCGGACAGTTGCCTTAGATATAATTATTATAGAAAAATCAACAAATATGCACCTATGTATTATTTTCTCTATACAAGAAACAAAAAATGGTTTCGCAAAGAGAATATAGGTACAGTTTGTTCGAAATAAGTAAGCCAATTGGAAGTTGTCTGTAATTAGTTTAGAAGTGGTACATTTTAATAGAAAGAGTCGGTTTTAATATAATTAGAGTCGTAGGTATATATTTTTGTAAAAAAAAAAATATATGTTTCACATTTTTTCTTTATTATTTTCGATATTTATGTATTAAAACACTAACTTCCGACAGGCCTAGTTATTTCGAACAAACTGCAGGTACGTTCATTGTCATGATAAAAGTAAAATTTTATTTACTTACCATACTGGTTCCATGTCTGCATGAAATTGAGCTTTTTAATGTAGTAAAATAATGTAATCCTCCTCCTCCAAACTGCAACTAGGTAGGTAATGAAGCCGTTAAATAAATTTATTTTACTGTATGTTTGTGCGGTTCATCGTAACTTCCGCAACAATCATAATAATATGAGTTGTTAGATCAAATCTTTGGTAGCATTACATGTCGCACTTGTCGCAGTCGAGATTTTGATCTTTGCACTTGAAGTCGAGTTAAAAATTAGGATCCTCCGCCTTGCTCATGGCTGATAGATACACAAACAAACAGAAAAACTTCTCTTCTAACTCTATGAATGACGGTTGACACTGTTGACAGTCAAAACATCAGAAAGTTCAAAAACAGCATTGCAGTGATTGGAGCATTCAGTCAGACAGAGAGTAAAAACTACTATAAATGTCTTATTAATCTGTTGTGTTCTTATATTGTGTCCAAAGCTGAAGGAAATGAGTGAAGAAAAAGAAATGTATGTCAGGATCCATTGACGAAGTTTTTAAGTGGTCTGAATCTTCACGTAATATATACCAAAAACCTGTACCCAAACTGTACTAAATAGTACCTATGCTTAGATAAATAGTACCTTACGCGAAGGTATATAAAACACATATTTTTTTTTATGGCGTGACAAAGTTCGTATCGTCCAAACGCCTAAGAATTATGTTCTTGGATATTTATCAAAAAAGTGTATCAAAATAGTACCCTATAAAACAATCATTCGAAAAAGAAAATCTTAAGGAATTTCTCTGAAATCACAAAAACTAAAATTGACTCCCAAACCGCGTATTTTCAGCGTTTTTTTACTGACTAGGTCTAAAAACTGTTGATTGTTGCTCATCAATGATATTAGTAGGATGATTGTTAATAAATAATAACTTGGTAGGGCGATATTTTTTAGGTGCCTAATTCAATAAGTTAGAATGCAATATGTATTCATACAACCACTACTATTAACGGATTTCTGGGTGAGACTTATAAAAAACGCTAGAAAACGTGGCAACAGATTATTATATGTTTGTGTGACTACTTCGTTTTTTTTTTGTGAAAACAAGAAAATTTGTCAGGAATGTAAAAACCATTAATTACTTCTTTCTTATTGAATTGGGCACCTAAAAAATATCACCCTACCAAGTTATTATTTATTAACAATCATTCTACTAATATTATTGATGAGCAACAATCGACAGTTTATAGACCTAGTCAGTAAAAAAACACTGAAAACACGCGGCTTGGAAGTCGATTTTAGTTTTTGTGATTTCAGAGAAATTTCTTAAGATTTTCTTTTTCGAATGATTGTTTTATAGGGTACTATTTTGGTACAGTTTTTTGATAAATATCCAAGAACATAATTCTAAGGCGTTTGGACGATACGAGCTTTGTCACGCCATACAGACGTCAGAATGGCGTGACAAATAAAAATGTGTTTTATATACCTTCGCTTGAGGTACTATTTATC
Source organism: Subacronicta megacephala (assembly GCA_958496365.1). Lineage (NCBI taxonomy): Eukaryota > Metazoa > Arthropoda > Insecta > Lepidoptera > Noctuidae > Subacronicta > Subacronicta megacephala. The sequence goes on along the minus strand of OY292513.1, from coordinate 9,456,367 downwards.
TAAGCATAGGTACTATTTAGTACAGTTTAGGTACAGTTTTTTGGTATATATTTCGTGAAGATTCAGACCACTTAAAAACTTTGTCAATGGATCCTGACACATACGAAATGTCAATCTGTTTCCGAGCTGTGTACAGTTCGTTTGAAATAAATGCGCGCGTCTGAAGTAAGCCCAAAGAGTAGTAAGCAGCTCCGAACGAACTGCCGCAGGCGCACAGCCCGCACCTTCGAGCATACCGTGTTGCTCGAAGGCCCGCACAGATAAAATTGCGAAATTATTAAGTGTTTCCATTTTTATACATAAAAATCGAAATTAGTAAATAAAATGCGAAACATAGGTACGACCACAATCGTCTTTACACCGACGCTCTCTATTCTAATACAATTTTGCCACTGTTAAACCACTTGCGGACAGCTTCAGGTACGCTTAGTTATTTGGAACAAACTATACCTACGTTTTATATGTTTTACAACAGGCTAGCATACTAAAATGTCATGCGAGCGAGAGCCATCAATACCTTAATTAAACAAAAATAAGGTGTTCAACAACATCCGATCTTAACCGATCTTACCGATTTACATGCACACACATACCTGACCATTTTTCACTACACCACACATATCATAACTCACCACACACATCACACCACACCACATCACACACACCACACTCATCACACCACATCACACGAGATTCCCTTGTATTAACATCATTTTGAAAAACTTAAATACGGAATGTAAGTTTTTTTATGTTTGGAAACTACCGCTAAGACAAAACATCAGTTTTACTCAATATGAAGGATAGTTATTAAAATAATGTAATTTAATGGCCACTCAATTATTAATTGTTCTGAAGAGGCTTTTCCAAAACTATCGAGTTACATGTCCACTAACCAAGATAAATTTTAATTTCGCGCCCAAGACTGATGGTATAGACTTAAAAAACCAAAACCGACCACATGAGTGTCATATTCTGTCTTATTTGTGCGAAACAAAAAATTATTATCGTAGGAGATTTAGGTGTAAATTGTAATTTTCGGCCAAATCATCTTAATAAATACACGTTACGTGTATATGATTTGGCCGAAATTTACATACCGAAACCACGCCTTATCTTGTCAGTCGAGCAGAGTCGAGCAATAGCTACACGTCTATCAAAATCACGTGCGTGACGCGTGTGTACGTGTGATTGTGTTTGTACACGGCATGACGTAGTTTAAACCGGCCTCATTTCTTTGTTCGCAAAGTTCCATCTTAACTTTTTATTTGATCTGAGCCTTAAATAAAAATAACTGTGACACGCGGCAACGGCTATAATACCGGAAACCATTCAGTACTTTTAGGTACTGACAAATTTTTTTTTATTGTTTTATATGTATTCCTTTTTTTGTTGTATATCAAATGTGTAAATAATGTAAATACATATTTAACGGTTTCGTATATAAATAAATTATGCCTCTAAATTAATATATCATTTTATCTATTAGTCTGTAGTTGTAGATATAGATTTTTTAGTGGTAACACTGTACCTAGGTACATTGCTCATCCATTTCAATTCCGGGGAAGCCGATTTGTGTTTTGACATAAATAAATAATCAGTTCTCAGTTTGTACGGTTTTTACACTATTTTACTAAAACAATTGATGTGCTACTTTTATTGTTTACCAAGTTAATTTGCTTTCTAACAAACATGACTTGGGGTTTCGTTACATGCGGGCCTAATGAGGCGCTTGTGGTGTCCGGTAAGTTTATATATATAGACTTCACCCTTTATTGGTAATTCGGTTCATTGCGCTATTTAATGCTATAACAATTTTGCGTTATGTGTGTAAATAGCTTTTTATTCATTAATTAATATTAATTACTCACGAACATAATGATGTCATCATTTGGTGTGTCCAGCAAGCTATGCGAGAATAATATCTTTATATAATCAAAGTATAATCAATACAACAATAGGATAGTTTTATAAATAATAATTGCCAGTTGCCCCAGCTTATCACTTATTCTCTTTCAAGATGATAAACATTACCTACTTAAGGAAGTCAAATTAAAAAGAAATAATTTGGTTTTTATCCTTAGTTCATTTCTAATGAAATTCACATAGACTAGTTCAATTTATCTCTTCAATATTGCCTATCAACCTTACCACTACTGCTATGCTGAGTGACATGCTTTGATTGCCACCATAGCTATTTGTCCCTTTGTCTAAATGGTAACATAATGACTGAAGTACTTACTACTGGGCATACTGACTGAAGTACTTACTACCCATCCCATTGATGATTTTCTTTAGTTACCTTTACAATAAACATAAAGGCAATATTTGAATAGCAAATGCTATAAAAAATATATTTATCAACTGTGACTGTTGTATCACTCACCTATCAAAAGTACCTATTAACTTACTAAAATGCTTTTGCGATGTAAGACTAATCGTAATGCTTAATCTAAAAAAACCCTCATAGGTAGTTTTTTTTTCAAATATATCCCATGTACAGACATTGACCACTTATAATTTTATTATATTATTTTATAGCCAATAATGTCAGTTAGAAAAAGTTAGTATATTTAGTGTTTGGATTTTTCTGTACTAAATATATTTACTTATTTTACAGAAAGGTTACAGACTAATAACAAATTTAAATAATATGATATGCTTGTTAACATGATATGTATGGAAACTTACATGGGAGCTTGAAATTAGTAATTCTCCACAAGCTTAACATATTATTTAAATTTGTTATTAGTCTGTAAATGATATATTAATGGAAAGTGTGTGCATTATATTATTATTATTATATTAGTGTTTTCTATGAAGTCACTATTTTTACCAATTAAGTGTAAGAAAATAACATTATTGGCTGCTTTGTTATTTTCATTTATATATACTACACTATACTATACCACTATACTACACCATCACTATACCACATGAACTACCATCATCACCATCATGATCATATTTTTTTAAATAACTATAATATGGCTATTACTTGAGGTTGGCCATCAGCTCAGCGAACTTCTCCCAATCTTGTGCTAAGTGAATCAGATTTTCAATGCTGGTAATTCTAGTCCACTTGCAGATGTTTTATTACCAAGATTCCTTTCTCCATCCAGTATGTTGCTTGCCTTCGATTTTGCCCATCATAATCAATTAGAAGGTTGTATCTGTCTCCAAGATATGCCAGTTATGCCAAGTTGCTAGTTCATAAGTGAGAAATAGGTTAATTACAGAAGTGGTTCCTTATCAAGTGATAGGAACTCTATTTCTTTTTCTACTGCTGTGTTGGTAATCTGATCAGTCTTAAGTTTTTGTCTGTAATATAAACACTAACCACCTTATTCATATAAGTATAAAACTTGTAACTATTATAACAATATTTTGTGATAGGCAAAACAATACAAAACACCTAGCTATAAGAAATTTATATTTAATATAGTTTAATTTTATGATATATATTATTAACTTTGTAGGTAGGTCTTAAATAAATTCTTCACATGTCATAATAATATGGATCAATATTGCTTATGGCTTTTGCAAATGATAACAATGTTTAAATGTTTTCCATGCATGTATAAATTGTTGAAAAAATAATTATTTTCTGTTGTTTCGTCTTTCACCCTTATGATCAGATCAAATGAATAATTAACTTTTGAGGCAATTTTGATTGGGCACCCCAGTATTTGTGTTTTTGTTTGTTATTACATTTTATTGTGACTCATTATTTTACAATAAATGCACCATTGAGAAATTTAAAAAGGTAATGGTTGACCAAAAAATATAAAAAACCTTCTTTTTTTCAGGATGCTGTTATTCGAAACCACTGCTAGTACCAGGCGGGCGCGCGTTCGTATGGCCGGCTATCCAGAATGTGCAGCGTATTTCATTGAATACCATGACTCTTCAGGTGGAATCGCCAACTGTGTATACCAGCCAGGGCGTACCAATATCTGTAACGGGAATAGCACAGGTATTAGCAACTTTTAACAGCAATTTATATTCAAAACAATTAAAAATAGAGCTCCCAAAGTATTTTTTTAAGAAAAATATGCTTACATATTTTTTTTTTCAAATTACAGGTTAAGATTCAAGGTCAAAATGCTGAGATGCTGCTCTCTGCATGTGAGCAATTTTTAGGCAAGAGTGAGCAGGAGATACAACATATAGCGCTAGTGACCCTGGAAGGCCATCAGCGTGCTATTATGGGCTCCATGACGGTCGAGGAAATATACAAAGACAGAAAAATATTCTCCAAAAAGGTTTGTTGCCAAAATAAAATATACTCAAATGTTACCAACATTCTGGAGCTATAAAACGTAATGCCCTGGAATGCAGAAATTGATGTCAGGAAACTGTTTCAGGTATTTGAGGTCGCTTCCAGTGATCTCATCAACATGGGAATTACCGTCGTATCATATACACTTAAGGACATCAGAGATGAGGAGGTAAAACATTTTTTATATGAATGTTTGAAATCTATTACTATAATGATGCATGTAGAGTACAGGTGAGTTTTTGATAGGGATTTCTCTGTCTTGTCTGAAAAATGGTTAGATTTATTGGAAATTAAAACTGCAGCTGACGGCGAGATTTATTTTTATTTTGAGCTCGCGACTATATTAGGGCCTTATCGCCTTGCTTCGGTGTAATTTTTTTTTTTTCAGAAATTGTACGTCTATAAAACATTCTAGTTTTATGGCAGAAGAATTGCGACATCAACTATTATAATTATACAGTAATACAAATTTTGCTTAAAAATCGTTATCATCGAAGATAGTAGTGTAAATCGTGGACACACACACCATCACGCCTGTATTCCCCGAAGGGTTAGGCAGAGGTGTACTAATGTACACCCACATTACGCCGGTATGTTTAGGTCCCATGTAATAGGGGGCGAGCCTATTGCCATTAACCGGGCACAAATCCAAACTCCGAGCTGCTACTGGGAATTTCATAGAAAAACCCAATAACACTGCTCGACCTGGGAATCGAACCCAGGACCTCTAGCGTAGCAGTCGCGCTTGGGACCACTAGACTAACGAGGCAGTCATTCAGGTAAAGGATTCTGTCAAAATTTTCATATTACACTAGTATCTGCTACGATAACGATAGTTGCTTTCACAATTCTTACCGTCATGAACTCAACATGTCTTATAGACGTGCAATTTGCGAAAAACAAAAAAAAATAATGCCCAAGTCAAGACAATCCTCCATACATACATACTACATACATATTGTCACGCCTATCTCCCATGGGGGTAGGCAGAGACTATAGATTTCCCCTTGCTACGATGCTGGCACACTACTTTCGCTTCATCTACATTCATTAATCTCTGATTGTTGATTGATATTTGTCGGACATGTTATTGTTTCAGTAGACATAATATTATTTCCGACTTTTTTGTTCGTTTTTCTAACAGCAAGTATTTCTTTTTCTTTTTTCTATTCTTTTTTTTAAAAAAAGCTTACTAGCAATGTGGGTCACACATTACTAGTATTCTTGTTAACCCCTCGTGCTAAGCTAAATGCTTGTGTTTCGAGTGGGTTCACGTCGGTAGTGCAATGGGTGGGGTTCGAACCGGCAACCATATGATCGCAAGTCCGACGCCCTAGCCATTAGGCTACCGACGCTTCAAACTACTTGCACTGTACACACCACTTTTGGGCCAAGATTATTGATCAGTAACTCGTTTTGACAGGTGTGTGCCCGACCGAGTCCTTGAAAGTCCATATCACACTGTACTGGGTCGATTTATCATCACTGACAGAACCATTCTTGCCATTTAACTATTATGGGGCTGATAAATCTTGTATTTACCTGTGCTAAACCTTACGGGAATACAGAAATGATACAGTTCTTATAAAGAAAACGAGACGTAGACAGCCATAGAAATGCCTGTTAAAAACTTACCAGTATACCACTTAGCAATGTACGAGTATTATAACTTTTTTACTAATTCTTCTTATTACTGACATGATGTTAATATTCTTAGGATTTCAATTTCACTTGCACTTTCATTTCTATTACTATATTTAGACACTAGTGGTTTATTAAGTACTATAGTTATAGCGGTCCGGTAGCCCGTTAAGTCGAAATGTTTTTGGTTGTTTCCATGCACCATTTACATACAATTTCGCGCTACGATGTTATCATAAATAACAACATAAAGCTAAGTCCAGAGTAAAATCTATTAGATGGAGATAATTTTCACAAACAACGTTATGGTAACAAAGCGGCGGTAGCCTAATGGCTAGGGCGTAGGACTTGCGATCATGTGGTTGAAGAAACCCACCCATTGCACTACCGCCGTGAACCCACTCGTAACACAAGCATTTAGCTTAGCACAAGGGGTTAACAAGATTAGTGTATATATATATACACATTGCTATATATATATATATATATAGGCTGCAGACTAGTTGGGGGTTGGGACAAGACAAATGTCTTAAGTCAATGAAATTCAAACATTTTAATGATAAAATAGAATGATCCGTCTGTTACAGTTACAGACTACAGCAACAATTGTATGTAACTAATATTTACGTAAAATGTTACATTAGAATTTAGCGGGCTTGCCGAGTGCCACATCAACTTGTAGGTTCGAAGTTCTAGTTAATTTTCAAAAATAATTTAAAATGAAGTTGTAAGTGTAATCGTAAGTGTAATTCTTGTATTGAAACATTTAGTAGAATATTTTTTTCTTTCGACATGGCTACAGGAAGCTAAGGTATGTAGGTTTTAAAATGGTGTTAAATGTTTTTTATGTTCTGCTAAATGTATAAGTTTATGCCACATAAGTTATGAGTGCATAATAGTAAAAAGTGTGTGAATTTAACAGATGCAGCATTTTTTATTTATTTATTTGGGAAATAAGTTACTAGTTAGGGAGTTTGAAGGCTTATCTCATGTTGTTTTAGTTATTGTTGTAGGTTTCAAGCAAGAGAACGGTTTTCCATAGCATATTTTTGGTTCACTTCTAAGCTATTACACGCGTGTGATCTTCGTGGCGTCTATATCCAAATTGTGGTTATTAGCAATAAGATAAACAATAATAATTAGCTGTTACCAAATCACGAGTTGTGTAAGGTACTTTCATATCGTTTCCAAATTTATTGGAAACATAACTTTCAAATTAATTTGGAAATGGAGATATGAAAGGACCCTTCTGCACATGCTTACTCAGTCACAACTATCTGTTACATATTCATCGTAATGTACTGCCCATAATGCCTATCGTCCAGTGTAAAATTACTCAGATAAAAAAAGAATTCCTCTAATAATGAAGTAAATATTTTGTTTCCCTTCACTTGATATTGCTTTATTTTGTTAAGTGGTACTATTTAATTTAGAGGTCTGACCCATGACGTAACGCGTTTATTTCTAGGTTGTGAGGGAGGGATGGCGCTATTGTTTTGCTTTTAGTGTTTAGAGTGGCATTCCTCTCTATTGACCACAAAACGATCGTATAGACGTCATGGTACGACCTCTGCTTATAGAAAAAGTTATTTCTTCATATTCTTTGCTATCGTTGTTATTACTAGTTAGAACGACAATAAAAATATATATACTAAAATTATAGTAAAAACTAAATCTGTTCCACTAATGCTACTTCTATTATCATGAAGAAAAAATACTGGAGAGGAGACAATGCAACTACAAAATTATGTTGCTGCATGAATGTTACTAAGTCTTACATTCGAGAAGAAGGAAACTATTAGTGTTGGTAGTTTCTTGGAGACCGTTCCAAATGACGAGAGCTTTGTTTATTCATGTCTCAGTAACACAACGACATGAATATCGTTGTCAAATTGTCAATAAATATAAGTACTTAAACATCTACTTTCTACTTATCGCGATAATTGTTTTATAGATTACGATAACTTTAATTAATGAACAAGAATAGCTGTTATGGATAATATTAATAACCTATATGTAGGGGAATTTAAAGTTATCTCTCTTAATAATCATTGTAAGTCAGTGTAGATAAACATTCTGAAAACATGACACTTTAATCCCTTTGCCTGCCATCGCTATGAAATATGGAGTAGGTAAATAAATGGGTATGTTAATAGTAATGAAGAGTCATTATGTGCTTCCAAAGTTAATTCTTTATCTAGTCTTGACAAAGTACTTTTGGAACGCAAAAAACACTTATCAAACTATATAATAATATAAAAGGAAAAAAATACTTCATCATCTAGGAACTTCATCCCTCAGATCGAATAAAAAGTTAAGATGGAATTTTGCGAACAAAGAAGTGCCGGCTAAAACTACGCCTTGCCGTGTACAAACACAATTACACGCACACACGTATACCATTACATTTTGATGAGGTACTAAGATAGACTAAAGCTTGAGAAAGGACATAGGTTACCTTTTATCGCAGAAAAAGTTTAGGAGGGGTTGAAATAAGGGATGAAAATTTGTATTGGAGTTTGTCATTGTTGAAGATAAAACGATGAAACTTTGTATTTAGGCACTTGATAAGAAGTAAATATTTGTTCTAGCGTTTTTAAAATTTCGACCTGCGTGGGGATGAAATAGATGATAAAACGTTGTATGGAAGTCTAAACAAAGTCACGCTTTCAAGCCTAACCCTGGAACCGATTTTGATAAAATTTGGTTCAAAAATATACTAGACTTTGGGAAAGTATATAAGCTTCCTTTTCTTTTGTTGTAAAAAAGGGCATGAAGGGGTTGAAAGAAGGTATGATAGTTTATATGGGAGTCCGTCATTATCGAAGATAAAACGATGAAACTTTGTATTTAGGCACTTGATAAGAAGTCAATAAATATTTGTTCTAGCGTTTTTACCTTCTTATCTTCTTTACATATAAAATGCTTTGTCCTGAATGGCTTACAGATTGACGGGTCAACGCACAGCCTTAACCGCTGATGGTAGAGACCTGAAACTTGGGAGTGTGTTATTTGTATGACGTAGACATCCGTTAAGAAAGGATTTTTCGAAATTTGTCCCCGAAAGGGGTGAAATAGTATAATCCGTAAAACCGCAGTGCAGCTGCTATTAATATCATACTTCTCAAGTCGTTTGAGGGCTCAGAAATGGTGGTGGAAATTGATCTCATGAGACTAGCTATTAGAACACGAAGGCTGGCAATTTTTTTATTTCGGTGAAATAAACTGGAGCAAATTTTGTGGTTTACGCGAGCAAAGAAGCGGCTGGAAAGATATACTTGGGTAATTTGCAATAGTATATTGCACTTTTTTCATACAGCGATTCTTTGCCCCTCAAACGACGCCAGAACTGAAAAAACTAAACAGTCAAAATCGTGTTAACCACGCGGGCAAAGCTGCGGGCGGAAAGCTGGTTCATAAATAAATAAAACCATCACGCTTAGTTAGTTTAACGTTAGTTAAAGACAAACGTTACTTTCTGTAATCTTTATAATTACCTTCTATAACTATAAAAATATTAATAACATTAACTAATTAATAATATATTTAGGGTTATTTGAAAGCGCTTGGAATGGCTCGTACAGCTGAAGTAAAACGTGATGCACGTATTGGCGAGGCGGAAGCACAAGCCGAGGCCAAGATCAAGGAGGCGATGGCTGAGGAGCAACGAATGGCGGCCAGGTTCCTTAACGATACCGAAATAGCTAAGGCTCAGAGAGACTTCGAACTGAAGAAAGCCGCTTACGACGTCGAAGTACAAACGAAAAAGGTACAAACTATTGATGAAATAAATAAAATTATAAGTAGTTATATCCTAAACATGTTGTATCAATAAAATTATGATATGCTTTAGGCTGAAGCAGAAATGGCGTACGAGCTTCAAGCAGCAAAAACGAAGCAGCGTATCAAGGAAGAACAAATGCAGGTTTCTGTTGTGGAGCGTACTCAAGAAATCGCTGTACAGAAATGGGAAGTACAAAGAATGGAAAAGGAATTGGAGGCCACCATACGCAGGTACACAAACTATAAACTATTTTATGGCATGAGCTATAATGTTTATTTTAAACTTCATTTATGAAACAAATTTATCAATTGCCGTGATTTTTAAATTTGCACCATAATTTCGATGATGGCTATTCAAAAGTGTACCTGTGTTCCCTTGACCTTTAGTGATCACCTACCATCAGGTGACCCATGTGGTCGCTTTCCCTATATTATTATTATACAGGGTGACTGCCTCATTAGTCTAGTGGTCCTAAGCGCGACTGCTACGCTAGAGGTCCTGTGTTCGATCCCCGCTTAAGCAAACTGTTATTTGGGTTTTTCTATGAAATTTTCAGTAGGAGCTCTGAGTCTGGATTTGTGCCCGGATAATGGCAAAAGGCTTGCCCCCTATTACATGGGACCTGAACATACCCGCGAAGTGGGGGTGTATATTAGTACAATTCTGCCTAACCCGGGGTAGAGGTGTACTAATTACAGGTGTACTAAACACCGTAAATTCCGAGAATACAGGCGTGAGGGTATATTAGGGTATATTACTCGTTGGTGCAGTGGTCCCAATCGCGACTGCTTCGCTAGAGGTCTTGGGTTCGATCCCCAGGTCGAGCAGTGTTATCATTCGAATCATCCCCATGTATGTTCCGCGATGTTAAGCAGATTAAGAGGTGGTTGTTGTTTGATTCAGCAAAAACACTGGGAGGTGGATAAGGCGGGCGTTTTGGGAGTGATCTATAACGTTCAAAAAGAAATACCTAGTAGACTTGACTATCTTGAATAAATGTTGTACGTGTTGTTGTACGTGTATTACATGAGTTAGTAATACTGTCTAGGTAATTTGTTTCATTTCATTTTCCTGTTTCAAGACTTATTCATAGCTATAGGTAGAAGAAATTATTATTTACGGGAATACCTTGAAAACAAAGTTTCCTTATTTTCAAAGTGTTTTTATAATTGTTAAATACATAACAACATACCATCAAGCCTGTATTCCCCGAGGGGTTAGACAGAGGTGTACTTAATAAACACCCACAGTTTTCCGGTATGTGAAAGAGGATAGTATCCGCTTCGCGCTCCATACAAACGAAGTTTGGTCTTATCTTGAATATTAACAAATGAAAGTCTTTGGAATTTTGCAGTAACAATCTTATCATTAAAATACGTGTTCCTGTAGTATACAATTTCATTTCAATATACGGTTAAAAAGTTACACGAGCTCAAAGATTGGCAATTTTCGTTGAAAAACGGCCCAACTTTATGCTAGTATTTCTCGACAATGTATCAATACAGAAACATTCTGATTCGAAAGAAACCCAGATAATATAGTGAATATATTTTTACAAGTTTTTTTTTACGTATTAACAATATTATAGGAGTAATCTCCAAAATTCGGAACATAAGAAATACGCGTGAAAATGTTGCAAATGTATTGTTGTTTCTCCTCTCGGGCACGCGTTCGCATCGCGAGGGATAGAGACAGCGACAACTGTGCAACATTGTTGCGTTCGCGAGGGACACTCCTCTTAAGTCCCATTTATTTGGGGGCGCGCCTATTGTATTTAGTTGCTGTGCACGGTTACATTGGAATGTTTTATTGCACAGGCCTGCCGAAGCAGAGAAGTTCAGATTGGAGAAGTTGGCTGAAGCTCATAAACTAAAAACAGTACTTGAGGCGGAAGCGGAGGCTGAGGCTGTAAAAGTGCGCGGGGAGGCAAGTATTAAGAAGTTAATTTGCAAACTACTTAACAGGTGGCGCGAAAGTATTGTCAAAATGTGAATGTGCCTAAATATTTGCTTATGGCGCTAAATGTCACGGTGCATTTATGTTGAGATATAAAGAGACATTAGGTGTCAACAAGCCATGGAGCGATTCACACCTCAAGAACGTGGAATTATTGTCCCTGCTTATTTGACAAATTTTCAATCTGTTGTTGTAACGCAGCGTGAACCTCGTCGTCCTTTTCCTTGTCGTACTGTTCCATGTGTTCGAAAAATAATTAAGCGTTTGGGTGAGCGCCTCGTGCAAACTTTGGCCACTACAGGTTTCGACCGACATGTTTTGCGACCAACAATTCAAAATGCCGTAAACCGAGCCAATGTCCTTCAACTCGGGAGGTGGCCATTTAAGCAATATAGTTTTCCCATTAATGTCATTAATTTTACACTTTCATATAATCTTTTAATCAAAACAATCAATTTTTCATTTCTAATAATTTTATTAGAAATGAAAAATTGATTGTTTTGATGCAGATGCAGAGTAAAGTCATAACTTCAATTGGCTGCCAAATGGCAGCCAATTGAAGTTATGACTTTACTCTGCACCACCCTGTGTGAGGTATTTGTAGACTTTGTTCGATTATTTCGATGGGCACGCTATAAGCTATGATGTACTTTTTACTACTATAGGCGGAAGCATACGCTATCAAGGCGAAGGCGGTCGCTGACGCGGAACAAATGGCTAAGAAAGCAGAAGCATGGAAAGAATATGGTTCAGCTGCTATGGTCGACATGATGCTCGAGACTTTACCCAAGGTAATTACACGATGGCTATTACAAGGTATTCACTACCGATATCGGCAATTTACGATAGTTCAATATTTTATTCAAACCAGAGACTCATTACTTATCTAATACCGGGGAAGAAAGCAAGAAACAAGAACTTCTTTTTATTGTTCTCGTAGCTGAAGTAAGGTGTATTAGGCTTCACTAGTAGGAAAGACGGAAACAAACTCGTGTGACTTGCATACACACTCATGTTGGTAATGTCATTTTCTCCTCTTGGTGAAAAATCTACACCGGTAGGACTCGCGCTCTACCTGGGTCGATGTTAATTTTGTTCAAAATTCTTAATATTCCAGTTTTCACCCAGGTGCCAAGTAGTAGTAGTAAAACAATCCTTAAAAAAACGAAGTCAGGGCACAAATAAGGGACATCGTTGTGACGTCGATTTTTATCGCGATATAATTTTGCGTAATACTACTTCATATCTTATGATATTTTATTTTTGCGCGTGTTATCATACAAATTGATGCTGCTACCGTCTCCTATGTACAACTTACTATTACACTATTGAGATAAGCGGAAGTAATTTCGTAGCAGTCATTTATTGAATAACACGTGTCGACAGAGCATCCGGCGTCAGGACAATCGCTCCATATCTATCTATCTATATATATAAAAATCAATCGCCGTTCGTTAGTCTCAGCTAACTACAAAACGATTTCACCGATTAGAATAATTCTTTTCATGTTTTGTTTGTCGTAATACAGGGGTGGTTTAAGAAGAAAAATAATAGGGAAAATCTTGAAAGAACACTTAAAAAATAATAAATAATATTGGTATAGAAAATCGTATACATGACGTGCGATACAAAACTGTCCTTTTTTCATAATGTTATTTTTATAATATTAAAAGGCATTCGTGGCACTCAGTGATTTTAAATTGTGGTGACTTTAGGAACAGTTTATTTTTAATCCATCAAGGGTAGACAATGTTTTTATACTCTTTGGTGAATTTAGGGGTAGTTTGTTTTTAATCCTTTACCTTTTTCTTCTTTAAATTATATCATAGTTGTGTTAGTTAAAAACCACGGAGGAGAGAAAAAAGCGGAGATGCCACAGGGCAATTAGGTCATGAGCCTTCAATTATGTCATGACGTCACAGTTGACGGGGCCGAAAACCTTAGTTTCGAGTGAATCGTCATCGCGTTCGCAAGCGTGGATCCGTCGTATTTTAATAGATTTTTAATATTGTTACTTGATTTTAATTATGAAATGCGCTGTTGTTGAATGCAAAAATTGTTCCGGATCAAAACTGAAACGTATTGAATATAACATTTCACGTCTAAGTCCCTAAATCAATATTTTCATTTTTTGATCGCCAGATTGTAGATAGAGACATCTGTGGTTGAAGAGATGCTTGATTCTAACACTTCTCATCGATTTCGTGTTTTACTACTATCAATGCATGTTATTGTAGCCAATTTTCTGTTCAAATAACTTGCTAAAGATTATTTTGCTTACTATAAGTTTTTTATAGATAAATTACATGCATTAAGAAAAAAGCGCCATCTATCGGTAGGTAGTCGGTCCTAATTGATGAATAAAAATATGTGCATCATGCCAGCTAGACCCTGTGTTATTGAATTTATTATGTTCATGCCTCTTCATGAAATTAACTTTTTTTTTAAATCATAACTGATTTTTTAATTATTTTGGACTCCCTATTAATACGGACATTAGAAATGAATAACTCTGCTTGTCTCAAGTAAGCCGTTGCGAAATACCTCGCTGGTAAATTCGCTTAATTGTTTTTATACATAAATATCGAAATAAGTAAAGAAAATAATCAATAATGTGAAACATATACGATCCCAATTGTTTTTACTCCGCATCTTTCTATTAAAATATTACACTGCTAAACCACTTGCGGATAATTTCAGACAGGCTTAGTTATTTCGAACAAACTGTATTATAAATAAACCAATGTGTTCTAATTTCAAATAGGGAACACATTTCCCACCTTATGTGGTCCCGCCATACTAATCAAAGACGTATTATTATATAGACGCGTTATCCACGAACATTACGACTATCAAAAACAGCACAACTATTAGATTACAACTAATACGTGCGAAGAAATAGAAAGAAAATAAATGCCACCGTCGTACCTGTTGTTAGAAAGAGACGAATATACATCTTTAGTTACGTTACGAGTATGTGCTGAAATCTAGTTGGTCAACTGCAACGCTCGTTGGTGCGTAATTAAACCCGATCCAGGCAATTGCCTTGGTTTCTTGTTGCCATTTTAGAGAGTGGGTAAGGTATCTATAGTTTATATATCGTTGATAATAACGCATACAGAATGTTCTGGATCAAAGTATCATGCTTTGTTACGCCATAGTGGCAAATAGACGAACTAAAATGAAAAATAACTAGTTCATTTTGATTGTAATAATTCCATTCACCACTAGATGGATTTACAAGTAACGGGCGGGTTTTCCATCTTGGGGTGGACCTGGAGCCATCGCCGTACCTCGTCCCCTTGTCCCGCATTTAGGCGACGCTGCTTTCTAAAGAAATTTTGCCTTGCGGCATCTCCGCTTTTTTCTCTCCTCCGTGGTTAAAACATTTATAACTCAAGAACGGCTGCTCAGATTTTGACGATTTTAACAAAATAACTAATAAATAGTACAAAAGTGCACGGGAAAAAATATGACGAAAATTCTTGTATTTATAAAATTTTGCCCGACCTTTGCACTGCAGTGGGACAGCAGTAGAGATTAACAAAAAATAAATGTGTTTCAAGGTACGTCAATGAAGCGAATCGACGCGTGTGTAATCCAAGCTAAGGCGAAATGAAGTTTGCCTGGTCAACTAGTAACATAATAATATTGTATTGTACTTGTTAACACTCGTTTTCTTCAATCGCGTTGGCATACGCTACACCATATAAACACCTGTTTTTGTTTTCTTGGCAAGAACGATTACAGCATTACTAATAAACGTGGCATAAAGTTAAACTCGAGAATAAATTAAGAATAAGCAAAATGTCTACAAATAAACCAAGAACAACTTATAATGAGTATAACATTGACATTTCTATTGATACAAACGTTATTCCGAATTTATTCCAGCCCGCACCCTTGTATAAACCTAGTACAACTCGGTTTATGTCTGTTTGCCGTCCTCATTTGAGGTTGTAATAATTAAATATATACATGACCCGTCAATGCATACAGTTTCCTCATGAGGACATAACAATAGATTTTGCATTGTGTCTACAATATGCCGCTTGACGGGTTAATGGAATTTCGTGCAATAGATACTCAATACTCAATATATTTATTTTATTTATTTAGATAAGAAGTAGAACGAGTAAATAACGTAATTATTCTAATGTATGGACAAAGAAAAGATAAAATATTCAAAAAAAAGGGAGAACCCTTTCGATTTATACAGTTTGTTCGAAATAACTAAGCCGATCGGAAGTTAGCCGTTCTGAACTACAGCGGCATATTGTAGACACAATGCAAAATCTATTGTTATGTCCTCATGAGGAAACTGTATGCATTGACGGGTCATGTATATATTTAATTATTATAACCTCAAATGAGGACGGCAAACAGACATAAACCGAGTTGTACACACAAGTTGTTTACACCGATTGTTTCTATAAAAAATTACCACTTCTAAACCACTTGCAGACAACTTCCGATCGGCTTACTTATTTCGAAAAAACTTTACAATAATGAACAGTTTCGTTATAAATATTGATTTTCTAAGGAAAATGTTATGTTTTTAGACCAATTATTTGGTAGATATCTAAACGTGGAGAAATAGACGTGGAGGTGGATTATCATTCGTTTTACAGAAAACGAAGTCGAATAAAATATCACTTTTGAGATGTATGACACAGGTTAAATTTTATTTACCTACCTTTTCTTCTTTCTCCCAGTTTGTACTACGTACTATTGTGGCAATTTTATCGGCTGTGTTCAAATTAATAGAATTAATTTACACGAAAGTTTAAACAAAACGGTCGCCCGGCGAAAAGCAACAGATTACATATTACGTAAAACACACTTGTAAAACCAATAATAATGTTACCTAATTGTCTGGAAATGTAATTATTTTTGAGTAATAAATTTAATCTTATTCTTACTAAACTGACAACTTCCACAGATAAGATGTTACTTTTTTATAGATTATTTCTTTGGTTGCGTTGTTGCCTGATCGTGCATTTTGATAGATCAGAAGAATAGTTATACCAAAGATGAACTCCGTTTATTTGTCAAAAAATATTCTAGGGTTCTTCTCGTCTTGTACCAAGAACAACTGTACCTAGCACAACGGTTGAATAAATATAGTATAACTCATTTTTATTTGTAAGACTGTTAGTGTCTGTACGAAGATTAGAAATGTTGGATGATTGTTACTTGTCCAAGTTTTGGTAAACTTAAGGCAAGGTTATCTACGCCGGTCCCATAGTTAATAGCGAGCAGTGTCGCTAATTAACTAACTGACCATTTCAGCACTTATGATCGGGTTCTTGACAATATTGTTGATTTGGATTTGCCTTATTTTTATATTGGCAATACTTTAAACTATTACTAAAGTTATTCATAATCCTTATCTTCTCCTTACTATTAGTTCACAACTATAAAATATCTACCAACAATTCAATATTGGGAGCTAATATTATTATTAGGATACATAGACATTGCAACGAATCGATAAACTAGTTGGCAGGCTTTTTGCGCTTTGACTAATGATTGTCATAGGTGTTCGCATCAAAAGGAACCCACTATTAAGTACCACTATTTATTATTATTATTCAAGTGGCGGTAGCGTAATGGCTAGGGCGTCAGATTTGCGATCATGTGGTTGCCGGTTCGAAACCCACGCATTGCACTACCGACGTGAACCCACTTGTAACACAAGCATTTTAGCTTAGCACGAGGGGTTAACAAGATTACTAGTAATGCGAGACCCACATTGCTATTATATTACGTACGTACGTAGCACGAGTCTCCTCGCAGAGCTTAGACTAGGCAGTGAGGGTTGGCAGACTTCACGCAACTGCTTTACTCTTAAGGAAATTCAAGTGGTATAGAAAGAAATAAATTTATGTATGGTATATTATTTTAATGTTATGTGTAATTTTTCATGTTATGGTTACGTATGTACTTTATAATTTATATTATTATATAAGGTTGCTGCAGAAGTGGCGGCCCCATTGTCGCAAGCTCGTAAGGTGACGATGGTGTCGTGCGGCGGTGGAGAGGTCGGTGCCGCTAAGCTTACGGGCGAGGTTCTCAACATCGTACAGTGCATTCCTGAACTGGTCAAAGGAGTTACAGGAGTTGATATTTCTAAGGTCAGTTAAACAATGCTTGAATACTAATACACGCTTTAATTAGTATTAATATTTAATTATTATTAATATTTAATTATTATTAATATTTAATTATTATTAATATTTAATTAGTATATTCTGTATTCTCACACAATATATCTAGCGGTTACACCTAGCATTTGTTCTTTACAATATTTATATACAATAGAGCAAGCTATAAGGTGTGCTACACACGTGCGGGTCAACTGTACATTTTGAACAACAAAAGCAACAATCGATATACTTCATGTATATAGATTGTTGCTTATTATCGATTATTGTTTTATTCAGCTTGTACCAATCGGCTCATCTGTTAGGACTTGCAGCAAATCCGAGAAGCGTTTTCCTTTTGAAAATGATTGTATTTACATGTATTCGATTTTACCGCTTGAAAAATATGCCGACCTGGAACAAGTGTGTAGCATGCTTAATGCTAATGAGGTGCAGGTTGGGAATGATCTTTGCCAACATATTTTTGATATGTTATCAGGTCATTACCATTGGAATATGTTATCTGTTATTGTAGGTACTTAATGGTAAATACTTGTTGTAGTAATACGTTAAAATATCTGTGTAATATATCAGTCTGCAACCACGACGTACTTATACTTATGTACCTGAAACATAAATCTGTATATTGTATCTATAATATTGGTAAATCGTATCATTGATAGCCGAGGTTCGGGATAAATTAATTAACACGAATTTAACCGACAAACAAACACACGTTAATTAATTAAAATGGCAATATGCATAAAATAAATCAGTATGAATGTCAGTTTACGGGTGCACTCCGCATTCCAATATCAGTTGATCACTCCTTTCAATTCAAAATTAAACTGACTCATTCGAAAGTTTTCTATGTGTTTATAAGACTGTTCGTTGTAGAATCCTTGTGAGCCATTTACGTTTTACTAGATACGCGACACGGCACTAAAACTTTTACAAAATTCATAAATATATCAAATAAATCTATTTTTGTTTCCTGTATAGTACAGTCACCAGCACATCAAGTTATACAAAACTGTCAAATTCTTCCAAAGGATTTTAAACCTTAAAGTGTTTAAAATTAAGTTCTAAATCAACTGAGAAAATTTGTTACTTTGTGGTAACTTGGATGTGCTGGCCACCGCACCTATATTGCCATGCAAAAAGTCTTTATTTGCATTAAATAAACACTTAAATCAGCAGATATAATATTCTTTTAAAACACTTTGCTTCAAACAGCTTTCACTTTTAAATCTCTCTCGAAGATAGGTATATTTTTTTGTTATAGATCATATTGTATATTTATTAAATTATTACGAATCATTAAGTGGTATTTCTAGTGAATAAGCATTACATGTTTGCGGTTTTTCCAGATATTAATAATTGCAAAAACATTGTTTGTAATACCTTTCCAACAGTAGCCTAGCTTACTAAAACTATCTTATCTCAATACAGGTCTAAGGTCGTTATTTGATAACTACTTTATCAAATCACCTATGACATTTCCCTCTTTAAAAATGAATCCTCCTTCATTCGGTTTGAAGAAAGATTATTAAGTACAAAGCAGTATAATCTCGAAAAAATCGATATTACAATGTAATGATATTGAAATAAAACTACTTTTTACGGATTTTATCGCGTTATATTGATATTTTTAGGTAAATGCAATGACGCAAAAAAATAATTTTAAGTTGAAGTGACGGATCATGGTACGGTCTTGGTAACAATAATACCATCATTTCTAAAAGTCTATATTAAAACTACTAATCTATTAAAATTGAAACTAAAATTTATAATTTCGTAAACCCCTGCATGTTCTTGCAATATCATTAAAGTAACAAGTTACTAAATTTCGAATCGATCGTGCATCAACGCTTCTGCCTTATGCCTCTAGACCCTCAAATTTTTTTCGACGCTTCTGGAGAAAATTATTGTGATGGAATGTTTTGTAAAAGAAAACATAAGTTAATATAACACAATATCAACAGGTTATGTCTTATTTTGTTATTTAATATAATGTAACCGAAGCGAATTCTCACATTAAGGTGAAACAGTGGATTACCATGGCTAGAAGTTCAGTATGATAAAAACAACTATTTTTAAAAACCGATTTATAGTAAAATATTTACGTTATTTTAGGACAAATTTGTCAATTTACTAATATTGAGAACCTTTAAATGATAAAGTATAGGTAAAGGCTTTAAAAATCTAAATAAAGTTTGTCTATAAGGTTGTTTGTGCATTGTACTTACTTATTAATCTGTCTAATGCAGTCTGAACGGTATAATACTGTCTAAGTACATTTTGCGGTAAAAATAAGACATCGTAGATAATAAGTACTGTGTGCTATATAATAGTAATGCTTTGGCAACTCATTCCGTATAAGGTACCTACTCTTAACAGATATATCTTCCCGTCTCTGATGTCGTAAAAAATATCTCATAGGTTTGACTGTATCTATTTGTATATGTATCTATATTTACCTATGGGCACCAATCTTGTTTATAAACTGTAACTTAGTAATAATGTTTGTTATTAATTGGCATTAGTCTTACGACATGGTATGATTGATATGTTTGTTCATGTCTAACGCTTTGCTTGACTAACGTGTTATTGTCGTCGTGGCGCGGCGCACAGGCCGTGGTGGAACCACCGACGTTGCCCACGCCCACTGCTCGCGGGGACTCCGCGAGAAAGCAACGATAACTGTCGGAATAATATTAGACAACTACTTAATGCTCATGAAGGTGAGACATCTAGTTTGCAGCATGGATCATTTGTACTCCCGGCGTGTAACTTAGTGTGTTGGTTAATAATTATATTCCTAGTTAAGTAGTAGCAGTATACGTAGTTTTTCAGTGCATATGGCATTAGATAACCGTAACCGCACGATTTAGCACTCGTCATGATGTTATAAGATAACAACGTAATTTAATACTAAATCCACAAAAACTATATGTACAACATATTTCTTATCGGGCAGCTCAAATCAGGGAAGCAACTGCTTAAGAAAAAAAAAAGTAATCATCTGCTCCAGCAGATATTGTCAAAGAATAGTTTAAAAAAAATATATCGCCAGGAGAAATAAACATTGAGACTTAGGTGAATGGAGTAGAGCCTTAGTCATAGTTGCTTGTTTTTTAGGGTCATGTCACCTAGCATGTATCCAAACCGGAAAACCTGATAAACACATTTCCCTCTTTTGCGTCGTGCAGTCGGGTAATAAAAAACCCTTATAGGAACATTTCGTTGTCCGCCTATCTGTATCGCAACATCTAAGGAACATGTGGATGAACTAAGTTGAAATTTCAATAAATCACTAAGGAACCACTTTTCTTAGAGAATTTAAATTAGATATAAAGGTAAGGATTAGATCCAGTTACACATAGATAAAATTAAACAGTATTAATGGTTCAAACAAAACGCTTTAAAGTTGATGAATTAACTATAACAAACATGATATAATTTGCATTAATTTGCTATATTTTGTCAGTAGCTATTGCGATACATAATAAGTGATAACCAATCAGACAAGTCTCGCGACTTATTGGAATAAGAAATTAAAGTAAATTTCACAGTAGTCGGCAGTCCTTATCGATTCGTTATTACTTATGATTATGTGTGGCCATGAACAAAGTACCTAGTTTTAATAAAATAGTTTTGTAAATCTTTCTAGTAAAAGTTTGCAAACAGAGTAGACAGTCAGAGAGAGAGAGTTTATTAGTTAACACTATGTTGTTTTATTTAGTTGTTGCACTCTTTATGAAGCTTATTAATATTTCGATATTCGCAAATAATTTAAACCGCAAATATTTTAATAAGATAGAGGCTCGTTGGCCTGGAATTCACTTTTTAAACTATGTATATAATGAATTGCTTAAAGTCATGAAATTTGGAAATAAGCTATGAACAAAAACTGCAATTTGACTGACGGTAATTCTTTTTGGATCATAGTGATTTTGATTCGTTAAGGCGAATCGTTTCACCTCTGGCACGAAATTTAAAAAAAGGTTACTACCAATGTGGGTCGGACATTACTAGTATTCTTGTTAACCCCTCGCAAGCTACATACATACATATTGTCACGCCTGTCTCCCATGGGGGTAGGCAGAGACTATAGATTTCCACTTGCTACGATCCTGGCACACTACTTTCGCTTCATCTACATTCATTAATCTCTTCATGCATGACTGTCGGTTTAGGGTGCTCGGAACCTGGCCTTTTTTAAGAACATCCGCAATTTGGTTGCGGTACGTTCGCCGAGGTCTTCCCCTTCCAACTCGCTTGTATTACCAATGGGTCCAAATTGGTATTTTAATGGGTGGGTTTCGAACCGGTAAACACATGATCGCAAGCGCGACGACTTAGCCATTAGGCTACCGCCGCTGCTTAATTGTTTTTTTTTGCCAAGTTGTACAGGTCAACCTATAAAAATCCAGTTTAAGCTGATCTCGCATTATGTAGGCTTCCCATACAATAAGAGGCCAGCGTAAACTGGTTTTGTATAGTTTGATGTGTAGCCGTGCGTACATCTATAATAATTGTAATTCTAAATTCATAGCAGTACGAATTGCGACGTCAAATTAGTATATTCATAACAAAATGTTTGCTTAAAAATCGTTTACTATTAAGCCAATTTTATGTACCCAGTTGTGAATAAGTTATAGCTGTAGTAATTCTTACTGCCATGATCCTAGAATGTGTTAAAGCCAAACAATTAGCGAAAAACCAAAATATTAGGTCTTTACCTATGAAATTGCCGTTTTGTATGAAAAGATTTAACCGATTTTTTTTCATGTATTTTTTATTTGTATTAATCGAAGTAATCAGTCATGTAATCAATGCATCTTTGCCAACGCAGTGGCAGTTTATTGATGCCCTTCTTAAAGAAATCAGCTGGACGGGAGGCAACAAATTCTTCAAAGGCATTTTGTACTGCCTCTCGGGTATTGAATTTTTTTCCCGCCAAGAAGTTATCCAAATTCTGGAAAAAGTAGTAGTCTGTAGGCGCAAGGTCTGGTGAGTAGGGCGGATGACGGAGAATTTCCAACCTCCGTTCTTGCAACTTGGAGACCGTCTGCTGTGCAGTATGAGGTCGCGCGTTATCGTGCAGGAGCAGCGGAGACGAGTGATTGACCAATGCTGGTTGGAGATGTGCCAGCTTCTCCATCATTGTGTTCAATTCTTCACAGTTCACATCTGCAGTAATGCTCACCCCGTTTGGTAAGAAGCTGTGATGAATCACACCGGCGCTAGACTACCAAACAGTGACCATTACTTTTCTAGGAGTAAGTTTTCGTTTATGGCATTGTTTAGGTGCTGAACCAGGATCCAACCAACTTGCTGAGCGCTTGCGGTTATCAAACAGAATCCATTTTTCATCGCAGGTAACAATGCGGTTCAAAATTCCTTCATTTGTGTGTCTGTTTAGCAGTGCAAGGCACGTTTCGACGCGTACTTCGCGCTGGCAATCATTGAGTTCGTGGGGCACCCATTTGTCAAGCTTTTTTACCTTGCCAATTTGACGCAAACGGACCAATATTGTTTTGACGCTAACGTCGAAAGCTGCTGCTAATTCAGCCGTCGATTGTGTATCATCAGCTTCCACAATCGCCTTTAATTCGTCAATGTCGACCAAAGTCTTCGGACGACCGCGAGGTTCATTTTTCAGGTCGAAATTCCCAGAACGGAAGCTAGCAAACCAATAACAGGTGGTGCGTTGGTTTGTAGTGTTAGCTCCGTAAACATCGTTGATGTTGCGTGCCGCTTGTGCCGCGTTGCTTCCACGACGGTACTCATATTCCATAATTACGATGACGAAAAAGATTGAAATGCGATGAAAATGTAACACTAATCAATAAACAAATGACTACATTTGGAAAAAGAATTCCATGTTTTTAAAATAAAATTAATTTGAAATTAGAATTCTTAGCCAAACAAAAATTATTTTGATTTGAAATGGCCAGTACTGCAGAACGGCAATTTCAGAGGTAAAGACCTATTATATTTAATTTGACTCAATGACAGACGTCAAATTTGGAGAACAACAACAACAACTAACTTTGTAGACTGACAACATCGCATAATGACAACTTCTCAAAACCTCATCTTCGCAGATCGTCAACTTCGCATATAACAACTTAGAAGTAAAGACTAAATGTTCAAGATTTAAATGTAATAAAAAGATTTCATAATAAAATATATTATTTTCTAGTAAAAATAGTAAATACTTTCTTGATAACTGTTTATTGTTTGCGTATTCATGTTCATAAGTTAATTAATACAGACAGATTATAAAAAAAATATAGAAAATACTAGATTTTATTCTACAGACTTTACAACACTGAAAATATTAGTAAAGGAAAAACACGACTGCGGGCAGGATTTGAACCTGCGGTTTTGGTTGGATACACCGCAAGCACTAAGCCACCGTGTAAATTCAAAATGTGAAGGCAAATTTCTACTTGGCGGTGGAACTCGCGTTACCTTAGTGGTCATATCGTCTGGTGTATCTAAACAAAAGGCGCAGGTTCGAATTCTGCCCGCAGTCGATTTTTTTGGCGATGTTGGCGTTCTGAGAAGTTGTCATTTTGCAAAGTTGTCATTCTGCAAATTTGGCGTTTTGCGACTTGTTGACATTTAGATAAGTTGGCCTTCTGCGTCAGGATCGTTCTCAGCTGTGAATACACTATAGTTGATGTCGCAATTCTTACCGCCATGAACTTAGAATGTATTATGGATTAACAATTTGCAAAAAATTAAATAAATTTCGCGCCCTAGACAAAACGATC
Source organism: Subacronicta megacephala (assembly GCA_958496365.1). Lineage (NCBI taxonomy): Eukaryota > Metazoa > Arthropoda > Insecta > Lepidoptera > Noctuidae > Subacronicta > Subacronicta megacephala. The sequence continues at coordinate 9,431,773 of OY292513.1, read as the reverse complement.
CGTCTTAATGTCATAATCCGTCAAATTGAAATAGTAGATGATGTCAATAAAACATTTTTTTGGCTAGCAATACAATGATAATCACGTGTGTACGAGCGCCCTCGAATCAAAAATTAGCTGTCAAACACCAATTTTAATCTGTTGTCTACAAAAAGGTTTTTATTATCTGTGCCATCTAAAAGCTCCTTATTTGATCTAAAACCGCCATAATGTGTCCATAATATTTAATTAGATAAGGCTGAAGCGCCAGGGTTGGGCGCCAATTTAAATTTTTGTCGTCCAAGATTTTGGTGTGAAAATAGTGGATTCGGCGAAAAATGGCTATTTACACCTGAATCTCCTAAGATAGCAATTTTTAAGCATTCAATTCGTTTGTATTTCGACTTGACGGCTAGATTGCTGTAGTGGTTAGTGGCAGCTCTATCGGCTCCTGCGATATATACTTGTATGGCTACAGATAGTTGATTCAAATCTGGGTATAAGTGCATGTGAGATCTGTGTTTGTACCCACGAACTAGAGGAAAAAAAGATATTCAATCTGGCGAGATCAAAACAAATATTTTTTTCTGTACTATACATATATAGTCTGTTTGTCATAGAAAAACCTATTAAAATACAACAAGTAAAAAACTGAACTTTCAGACAGCATTTAGAACTGACAGAAACTATTAATTGTTCTGAAAACACATTCGTATGACGTAATCACAAACGCTGATTAATTATGTCCGCTGTAATGTTTGCAATAGCATGGCGAAATGGAAAAATCGATATTTTGTTTCCAGAATTACAAGTGATTCAATTTATTCTGCTTCGTGCCAATTCATTTCGTGTATTAATGCTGGATTGAGAAGAAAACTTTTTAAATTTATTAATTCTATGCATTGTTTTACAGGGTGTTCGCGCACTTTAAAAGCTGCTTACTACATATACCTACCTGCGTTTATTTTTTTTAATGTATTTTAAGTAATAATATAATAAGATAGATAAGCTATTAACTTTATTGGACCTAAGTGCCACTTTTGGAATATTTTCATATAAAAGATACCAAAGCAAAATTACTTACTAATTCTTATACTAATCAAATTATAATAATTAACTTTCATATGTATCCTTATGCGATTATTTAGTTTGAGGCGGTTGTAAACGGTGACAAATAATACCATCATTGCCGTGTCACTATTCGTATGACAACACCAGGTTTGTCTACACCGGTTGTCTCGTCATTATCGTAAGTACAATGGATTATAACGATCCTAAATCTAAGAGTGTATTCACTGATAAATGCATTGGCTGTCGTATATACTCTCCAAATACTTTGATGTCGTTTTTCATAAATCCGATAAATACTTATAGAATGACAGTTATTTGTAATTTACTTTTTTACTTCACCTACGAAGAAAATAACAACATTTACCGCAAAATGTCCACGTTTTCATACTTGCCATATGGCATACTATAAATTGCGTGTTTATGTCTTATCACATAATTAAGTATTGTTTGTTCTGTCTTACAAGCACCAACACAGGGTAATAACACATTTTTAGGCACCTTTATTTCCCTGAAGCTTTTCCCTAACTTTTTTTTTCATAAGTTTGTGTCCTAACTTTTCGATTTAACTTATATATAAAATTAAGCTTGTTTGCACGCACGATGACTCTGCACGAAATTCTCGTGAAAACTAACTGGGTTTTAAATTATTTATTATAAATTCAGTATTGTCTTATCGACGCCTAATTCTTGATAGGTAGGAGTGTACAGTCAAATGTAAAACGATATAAGTATTTACATATAGGTAAAGTTCTTACATTTTATTTTTGCATTATTGTTAATCATAGCATTGAAAATATCCTAGTCCTATTAAAAAAATAAAGTGGCAATACTTACAGGATTATCTACCGTTTACGCCACAACCAGAATGCAAGTAACTTAGAATTATAAAAAGCGCTCGACAGAAATTATTAAGCAATTGTTCCTCTAAATAAAAGAGATCTGTCATCGTCGGTCTGATCTGTCAGCAAATGATTTGCTGGGCAGCCACGGCCAGATGGTTGATGACGAGCGTATATATGCAATTCGCGCGGTAAAATGTTGCTTGTGCTTATGAGATGGCCTAGTTTGTTGTCCGGTCGAAGAGTGCCAATTGCTGATGTTGGTCAATGACGATGTCCAGGTTTTGCATTGCATTTGCTGTAGGCGTTTAGTCAGGATACCCATCGAAGCTGGGAGAGCGCTTGTGTTGGAGAAAAGACACTATTCCAAACTATGTATAATGATAACACGCGGAAAATGTTGAAAATGTTTACGTAGGCCTAGGTACTTTTCTGAAACTTCATTTGTGTACACTATCATTTTTCCAATAATTATGAATATGCGCTATAGAAATGGTATTTAGATTTAGTTGATGTTGACGTACCTATTATTGAATTTGATTTACGATGGGTTTTTTCCTAAGATTGTAGGTTTAAATAATGTGACTGTTCACATACTTTAGTTTTTGTTTCTGGTTACCTTTTTGAGACTATAGTACTCGTATACATACAGTGGCGTGCACTCCATACAAGCAAATAAGCTCTGCATACCCTGTAGTCCCTAAATGTATTTAATTAATAAGAAATTTATTCCCCTCTAATGATAAATAAATGTAATAAAAAAATGGTAATTTAGCTTTCGCACCATCTATTACTTTTTTTTAAGAACTAATTCGTTGAAGCGTCGATAACTTGCGCGCGCCGCGTCATTCAGCTCCGCGCTGGTGGCGCGCTCTACTGAGATAAGCAGTGCACCTCGCTGCTTATTCTTCATACAATGCATTTGGACGCATCTCGTGTAGTGCACGGCAAAAGTGTGACTGTGTGCGTGTAAATATGAGCGTGTGTGACAGATTCAGAAGCACTGCTTATTTGCTTTGCGACCAAATTAAGAACCCGCAAAAGCAGCGCATATTGTTTATTGCAGGAGGGTCAACGTTTTTAGTCGGATTGACCAATTGATCGACTATATTTTTATTCATTCCAAATTTTTTCGCCATATTGTTTTTCTTGGCGCAAGTGATTGTTTGTCGAGTAATTTTTAATAAGTTTATTATTGTAAAAAAGTAATATTAAACTCGTAAAAATTGAAAAATATACCTGTGAGACCTGTGTAGGTGAAGTGTGTTTAAACAAATTAAAATCTGGCGCGTTTTCGACATTATTTTTCTGAGGAAAAAGCTAAATTGATTTCAAAGTTAAGGTCAGTACTCAGTTTGGATTTAACTCGAAGAAAGGGTTATATTACTCGTCATTTTAATAAAAAGTTTTATGATAATCATTACTGGTTAACTGGTTGTGTACATACAAACAAATTGTATTTTTTCCATTGTATTTTGTTTACTTATCGCGATAGTAAGAATATTTTCGGTAAGAGACAGGTAGGTGGGGAAGATACCTACAAAAAGCTGAAACTGGTCAGTTTTTTATTGCATACCCTGTCTGAAATCTCTGTGCACGCCACTGTATACATACTTATACATATATTTGCACTTGACTGTACAATGTTACTAGTATTATTTTCTTATCAATATTGGTTCGTGTTGCGTTTAATACAAAACTCAACTTAGTGCGCTTATCTGACAGACTGGTACGTCATTGTTTTGTATTAGTTCCAATGGTTCGCTTTCGCATATCAAATTAACTGCAAATATGATGTGCAATATAACTATCTAATAATTACTACCGTTATTCCTTAAAAATAAAGGGGTCTGTCTTACTGGCAGCTGTGCGTCAAATTTTAAATAAACAACAAAAAAATATTTAAATTCAAGTAGGTACCTACACTGTGAAATGGGTTCAAAACGTATTTCGTCGTTTTTACAAATAGCCTAGTTAGTTAACTTATTTGTTATGCCTCATGAATAACGTTAGAGTTGTGACGTCAAGTTATGATAAAAATTATGTAAAAACCGTCGGTACTTACGTACTGTAAGGATGTCGTGCATTTTGCCAATGGGGCAAAATGCGTCGAACCCCTTGAATTTTTTGTTGTTTTGTAACAGAATGGGTCTCGGCCATGGCCTGGACTGACCTGGACTTTTTTCTGGGAAACAATTTACTTTTCTACTCCATTTCAGGGTTGGTCCCCTAGTAAATACTGCTCATAATCATACGTACAACAACGCCTTTTTGGTTCCAAAGCCACTAACATTTCACGGTGTATAATATGTCACCGTAAAATTGTAAAGTCTACGTTACAATTTAGCACAGCTCTTCATAATAAATTAATTGATTAGGACAAAATGTAAAAACAAATATTATTAAAGTTTATAACTTATGTATGTACAGTAAAATAAAAAATGTATGACCAAAACGCCTACTTTTTCTCAAGGTAGAAAATGACAAAATGACTGTTATAGAAAAATGATACCTATATTTTTTTAGCTAAACTGTCTTTAGGGTATTACTTATATGAAATTTAGTGTTCAAAAAGTGCAGTTTAGAAATTAAAATTAATATCTAATTGTAATTAAACACATTCGTAGACATTATTGATGTCCTTTTCTAAAGTTTATATCTCGGTAGATTTTCATTTGTATGAAAGTTCACCTAATTAAAACAAAAATAATTTTCAGATTGTTATAATTATCTGTGTTATCATTACTTTAATGCAATATGTGTATGAACTTATTTATTTATTTTCCACTATGTAACTTTCTATCTATTTGGAGCTATGACAAGATTATTTATAAGTACTTCCTTTGTATTCAATACATACTAAATAACAGCCGTTAAATTGAATTTGATATTGATACCGCAAAATATTATCTGCCTTCTCCGTAGGTGCGTGTGTGTATGTGTAAGCCAACGAGTGTACCGTACCTAATATTGAAATGTTTGATGTGATGTGTTGAATCTCTTATAATAATGGTGATTATAAAGGCAATTTATTTTATTATTATAAGACATACACATTGTTTTAAATAAACCAACATGATTAAATTATTAAACGACAAACATTCGTCAGAAACAGACAGTCAAGAACCGAAAGTTTTTCTTCAGGCTGAAAGAATATTTAAGTACATGTTACTTAATAAGTAATTAAGATATTGATGAAGGTTTAAGTCATAATGAATTATGTTTAGATACCTCAACCACCTTGGCTATGTGCCATAATGTAGATGAGTGAAAGTTAATTTTTTATCTTTTTTTACAAAGTTTATTTAGATTAAGAATAAAATCTCAAGAAAATGTTTTTATTTATAACTAGTCTAATAGTAATAACAGTTTTTCGGCACAAAAAACTTTTGTTTATTATTTTTTTAGTATTTTGTCTCCACCGCCAAATAAGTTACCTACTTTTAAGATAATTATATTTTACGTACCCACATAATGTCTATGTCATTTCCACCACAAAGTCTGGTTTCACCACTTTCTTTTGTCATTGTTACATTACGTTCTGCTACCTCAATATTTGTATTTAAATATAGATATCAAGTGTCCGACTATTAATGACTGAATTCAAATTCAGAGCATTATACCTACTTTATTGTGAAAACTGGTGGAAAATATGATTTAGCAAGCTAATAATGGGGCTGCCCGCCCAGGTCCAGCAAACATTGACAAACTTTTTGTTAACGAAAAATGAAACACAGATTGCATTTGAGACGCACAAGACCTATAAAAAGTCAGTGAACAAAATCAGTGCATAACAACCTTCCCAACTGTCGGTGAAAAATGGATCACATCAGAAATGTCCCTATGCACTATTGCATACTACAGTCAGGCCATCCATGATGGGCACTTTTCGCGATAGTTACCGACCAACAAAGTGACGAATCGGTCACAAAAACTGACACTAAGTCTGCGAATAATTCCACCACTACGCGATTAACAAAAACTGTGTCGTGGGCGGGCAGCATTTACTTGATGTAACTACCTGTTTATATGTGTAACAGTTTGTGTCTCGTACATTGATGCACTGGAAGTGGCACAATCATTTACTTATGTTGTGTGGATCACATTATTAACATGTATGTATGTGTATTACGTGTTTTTTTTCTAATGTTTATTAATTAAAAATTGCAGACTACATACCTAATGCTTTTTATTTACCTATACAATCCCTCTATTCCATCACTTCTCAAGTTTTTTTGTATTGCGAACTAAATAGCCAAAGTTAAAATGCGAAAAAAAAACAAGGTGGATACCTATATTTTAATATGTGACCTACGTGAGTACAGTCGCCAGCAGGTCAAGGTATACAAAACTGTCAAATATCTCCAAATAATTTAAACCTTAAATTGTTGAAGATAAAGTTCAAAATCAACTGAGAAAAATATACATTTTGTGGTAACTTGATGGGCCACCGTACAATTTGAATAAAAATCTTCAACTTAGATATACGTGGCTATGTAGGTAAGTATGGCAGTTGTAAAGCTTATCTATTCCGGCCTGTAATAAGATAACAGGCATGAAGGCATAGGTATTGTATGCACTAACTAGGTACCAATTTATAACACGGTCGAGGTCTCTCGATATGTAACAAGGTATCATGTTATAAATATATGAATAATGCTACCTACCTACTAGTTCAGATGGACAACACAGATCAAATAAAAAGTTAAGATGGAACTTTGCGAACAAAGAAGTGAGGCCGGCCAAAACTACGCCTAGCGGTGTACAACACAAATTACACGCTCATATACAATGTGGGGAGGACAATACGATCATAAATGAAACTTCGTATACTTCATGATATTCCCAACCGTCACACAACAAATCAAATGAATATTATCCAGTAGTTTAGCCACAGGACATTATTTTTCATTTTAAGTATTTTCTACATGATGTATTGTAAACAGGAGAGCACGCGACAGGTTAACGACACACGTTGCCAGCTCGCTACTTTAAAAACCTACGCCTTTTCTTTCAAATTTATTTTCTCAATGCAAATTATACTTTATGCCCGAGCCATAAGAGTCATAAAGCGTGTCATCACAGCTAGATAAGAAAAAATGCATGCGAAAGTTATTACTTTCCTGTTACGCACTCATGTCAATCGCAAAATATGATGTGCGAAAGAGATAGGTAAGTTTGCTTGTTTCCTCTTTGCTTCCTTGTCGACGTGTCTAGGTTACGCGGTCAGTGTGTCACCGGACGTCCTTCCTGCCTGTGACGCGTTTTGTTTTTCTTTGGAATTCCGGATGCGCCCGCGCCCGTTTGAAGTCGCCGCGCGAGTGTTATCGTATCTTTGTTGTTGTGTTGTGCGAAATTTGACGCTTTGTTTTAATAGTGACAGGACACATAAACGTATTATAGGTACTTAGTTAAATAGCTAAGTAAACTTTGCGAAATTAGACGCTTAATACTTGGTGTTTCAAGGTTTTATTATTAAATAATCATGCCTCGTTACAATTATACCGCTTCGGATTACACTGATATGATTTTAATTTATGGGGAGTGTCACGGTAATGCCGCTTTAGCTGTACGGACATACCGTGAGAGGTATGGGAACACGCGTATGTGTCCGACCCACGGGCGCACTATTGTACAAGCTGTCCAGAGGATACGGGAAAATCAATCTTTGATCCCGCACGTAGATGGTGCTCCTCCACGTGCAAATGTGATTTCAGACGAAAGAGTTATTAATTATTATGATCGCAATCCGACGTCCAGTCTGCGTAATGCAGGTCGACATTTTCGTGTAAATCACAAAACTATTCAAAAAGTTTTGAAACGTGACAAACGCAGACCTTATAAGTACAAGAAAGTACAAGCATTGTTACCGAGAGATAAGCCAATAAGAGAAACTTTCTGTCGCTGGTTGGAAACTAAACATCTCGAGAATCCTGACTTCCTGTACAATGTGCTGTGGACTGACGAGAGTACATTCACAAGGAATGGTTTATGGAACCGACAGAACCTTCGGTACTGGAGCCGCGTTAATCCGCATCTAGTACGGGAGTCTTCGCACCAGTACAGATTTGCGGTCAATGTGTGGGCTGGCATACACAGAAATACCATTATTGGTCCGGTATTTATTGATGGCAATTTAAATGCTGTAAAGTTCATTGAACTCCTCGACGGATCCGTTTCCGAGTACACGGACGAACTTTCGCTGGACGTGTACAGGCAGATGTGGTACCAGTTAGATGGAGCACCAGCTCATTCAGTGGTGTCTGCAAGAGAGCGTTTGACTCAAATGTTCGGACAGCAGTGGATTGGCCGTTTTGGACCAGTGCGGTGGCCAGCGAGGTCACCAGATCTCACGCCCCTGGATTTCTTTCTGTGGGGTCACATAAAGAATGAGGTATACTCAACAGAAGTTACTACCGTTGAGGAATTAAAAAATAGAATAATAATATCTTTTAATAAATTGAAAGAAATGGCTGCTAATGGTGACCTATTATCAAGAGTGAGAAATAACATTATACGTCGGTGTAGTTTGTGTATTCAAGAACACGGCGGACATATTGAAAATAAAAAAATTTAATGACTGGCGACATGATTATGTGATCGAAAAGTGATTGTGAATAATAAATTGATTAGTGAATAACTCGCGGGTGAATGATGCCCGACTATTTGGTTAATATTCTGTGATTTGATTTGTGTAATTGAGCATTAATAATAATAAGAATAATGGCGCCAAACATTACGTCGCTGCGTCGGCCACAGCTTTATCATGAATGAAACCAAGCTGCGTTGCCATTCTTATCGCAGGTCAGTGTACCAATTTTATAAATGGTGTTTTATTTTGTTAGCAGTTTTAAGCTATTTAGTTTGTTAGAAAAAAATATTTTTTTAATTTCGATGTTCGGATTTATTTGATAGTTTACAAATATTTCTATAAACCAGTATTGCCAGTGTTTTCATTTAAAGTCATATTGTCATCTCCACATTGTATATATATATATTAGCTAACTACGCCTTATCTTCTCAGTCGAGCTTTCGATACCTCGACTGACAAGATAAGGCGTAGTTTTAGGTATACGTGTGTGCGTGTTGTACACTGTTAGGCGTAGCCGGCCTCACTTTTGTTCGCAAAGTTCCATCTTAACTTTTTATTTGATCTGAGATGGACAATGAGTAGGCAGCCCCTTTCTCTCATTCATTATACCTAATATACTTAGATTCATGATTTTTTATAAGATGTTATAGGCTATTTTTTTTTTGAAAAACTAAAACTAGAATATGGTAAAATAAACTACTGACAAATAACGACTACGGCTATAAACCGTATCTAACACTAATCCTGATCACAGGAATATTTCTACTTTCATGAGTTTCGGGTAGATATTTTCGTAATCTGGTTTTAGTTTTTCGAAATCTGAACTGACTGAGTTGTTTTCTTATTTAGGAAGGCACATAGAGATAACATATTTTATCATAACCTTCAAAGAGGAAATCATACATACGTCATAATATATTTATAGCCAAAATATAATTTCTAAAGAGCTATCAATCCATCTCACGAGTCCGTTGGGCTATGGTTGTGGTAGTAACGAGTATTACTGTATCCACAAAAAGGTTAAACATAAACATTAGGTAGGTACCTACATAACGTACCATGTCTGTATGTGTACCTACTATCGAACATAGGTATACAGCCACAGTCACAAGTAATTAATAGTCAGTCTATTGCTGAGGAAACCGGCATATCCTAGAACCAAAAATTCGAAGACGGGACATCTACCAACCAGCAGTGGGAAACATTATAGGCCAATAATGCTATGCAGTCTATTTCTATAAACCATAACCAAATCGATATCGCAATATGCGACAGTAATTTATTTATTATATCCTCTAATTCGTATAGTTTCAATTTACGTCAAAAACAGTTAAAGTGTAGATATGCGCACGCGCCGAAATCGTGCGAGTGCTCCGCGTTCACTAAGGGATATCAACAACAAAAACATTTGCCATACTATACTTACGCTAATTCATAGGTAATAAAACTAAATTGTTATTTATAAAAATATAATGTAATGACATTTTTTTTTACATAGGCATGCAGATACAATAGGGAACAAGTGACCTTAACTTTTCTACACTACCCATTGATTAAATCAAGGAAAATAACAATATCTAGACATTTTCAGTTCTGTATAATCGACAGTCCAGTCATAATGCAATTATGTAACATCACTCTGTATTAAATGAATAGGAAGGTACGTTCAATATTAAAATGAGATCAATTAATATTATTATTGATGTGGCAAAGACAGATTTAAAACATAACTTCATACTAAATTACGAAATTTATAAAATGTAAATATGTCTTCCAAAAATTCAACTAACAATATTTCTAGCTTAGAACTAGCGTCAAGTTTGGATAGGGCAGGGCTCAACTTTATCATTAATCGAAGTGATGATTCCTCGAAAGTTCGAAACGTCAACTATCATGCTGACATGTACCTGCAATCAAAACAAAAGTCATCGAATTATGTAAATTATTCCTATCTCGGCAGTTATGAATAGGTAGGTATTGTTGTAGGACAAAAATGTAAAAATGACAGTATATACTGAGATCATTACCTCAACCAAACGAGCGAGTCTAGTGTTTTCGATTTCAGTATTTGGTTTTGAAATTGAAATCATGCTTACTACTCATTTTTTCATTTTTGCGTATGACTGTCTTTTAGTATTTTTTATAGGTTTGTGTAGATCCTAGGTGCGTCCAAATAAGTGGTAGTAGTTAAATAATATAACAGTACAGGGATGGTGAACTTTGTTCTATAAAAATAAAAAAAAATGTGACCATGAAGTTTTGAAATAAACACAAGTATTTCAGTCGAATCGTCTGTCTTTACGATTAACGTGATACCTATTGTCAGGCGATATTTTTTTTTTTTGTTTTAGCCAATCTGTGTTCAAAATATTTGTCACGTTTCAGTGGTTCGCCATCACTGTTATACTAAGTAGGTAAACTACACTTCCAATTATAGATATTTTTGAAAAAAGTAACATTAGGTAAAAGGGTGACACGTTCACAGAAGATTGCTACGTTCTGTAGTTACATGTCAATAATATTTTGAAGAGTGCCCTCAGACAGTCCAACATGCTTACCAAGCATTGAAAAATTGCGACTATGAGTAGCGAACTTTAACTTGTAACTTCCCTCAAGTACACGGCAAGTAATATTGTTCTAAAGGGACAAAAATTATAGTCCATCCCGAAAAATTCACGTGGTAAGTATATTCGATCTTCTGGGGCCGCTTTGTTTTTAGTGCTCAGCCGAAATGATTTTATTTTTCCATGATTAGTAAAGAAAGTAAGAAGGGAGAGGACCCTAATAAAATGGCAACCAATGATACCAAAAATGAAATTGACTAGGTACCGAGTTTTAGTGCCAAATATCAGTCCCCATACTTGTTTATTTAAATGATACACATTAATAATGATTTACATTAATCTTGACGACGATGGCACTTGCAGTTACACCACCACCGACATTATTTCTTCTGCAGCTCTTAAATATAAACATGTTTTACAAATACACATACAAATTTAATAAAATCTAAGTATGTTAACACATCGCAGACGTATGACATCTCTCCCGGAGTAGTCCCCACTTTTTGTCGTATGACATCTCTTCCGGAGTAGTCCCCACTTTTTGTAGCAGTTTTCAAAGTATGACAGTAAGTTTTAACAGAAAGTAGGGACTACTCGGGGGGATCACGAATAAGAACAGTCTCATATTGAAAAATGATCCAGTAGCTTGACTTCAGACAAACAGCCGGTTCAAGTGACATATTATTATCAAAAGAGCGCCTCTTAGCCCGACCGCTATGATACGGTACGGCGAGAGCGACAGATTCACGAAATTTTGAAGTTATTCCTCAAATTCCATTTAAGCATGTACCTACGTTCACATGTGGAAAATAAGCCTTACCTGATTAATATTATAAATAACTAAACTAATATTATAAAGAGGAACCATTTGATTGTTTGTTTGCATTGAATACTAAAAAAAAATGAACCGATAGAAAACTACATTTTTCCTGAGTGACATTGGCTATACTATATTTTATCCCGTAAAATTACAAAATAAAAGCTTATTTTATATTTTGAAAACAGTGCGGAAACCCCAGATTTCGCGTGCCTACTTGATAATGAAAATACCTGCTTAGGTATTTACTATACCTTTATATTAATTTTATGTAATTAACGTATCAATTAATCCTCAGTACTGTACTAATATTATAGCGTTCTGCGATAAGTTATTATATTTTACAAGATAACGGTAAAATTACAGCGGTATTTTTATTACTACAAGGGGACAAAATATTTTTACAGCGAAGTACTTATTGAATATTTTTCTTAAAAGCCGAAAGTAGTAGTCTTAGTTAATTATCACCGACAGCATTGAATCTACTCGACTCAAATACAGACTATTTCTTGTTCGCTCTAAATATGATTTCTTGTAAAGCGATCCTATAGCATATTTGGAGCTATCATTTGTCTTCCTCAAAATTTCCTATCTGCTAACTAGGTAGATACCTACTTCCTTATTTCCTAATTGAAATCTGACTAAATACTTCATATTCCGTCTTTTTATAGGTTTTCCATATCATCGCGATGTATTTAAATGCAGTTAATTTAATAACCTAATAATAGTGTGTTTTGTTAGCGAGATAGCGATAGATAGAGATATCTCATATGGTAAAAAGGATATATATATATATTATTTTTGTATTAATATCTTGAATATAAAATTATTGAATAACCAAGGTGCAATACATAGAGTTCCTAGACATGGTAGATAGCCATCATCACGATTAACGTATTAATTAAGTAACGATTTATCCGAATAGGTAATTGCATCTTGAAAACACGCCGCAACGAATACTGTTAACACGGAATGAAACCTTAACTTTAACGTTTTCAGTACCTACATCACGAAATCACCATAGATATACATACATACATATTGTCACGCCTGTCTCCCATGGGGTAGGCAGAGACTATAGATTTCCACTTGCTACAGTTTGTTCGAAATAAGTAAGCCGATCGGAAGTTGTCTGCAAGTGGTTTAGAAGTGGTAAATTTTAATAGCAAGAGTCGGTGTAAAGATAATTAGAGTTGTATATGTTTCACATTTCTAATTATTTTGTTTACTAATTTCGATATTTATGTATTAAAACACTTAATTAAACGATTTTATCACCGCGGTAGTTCGGAACGGCTAACTTCCGATCGGCTTACTTATTTCGAATAAACTGAACGATCCTGGCACACTACTTTCGCTTCATCTACATTCATTAATCTCTTCATGCATGACCGTCGGTTTAGGGTGCTCGGAACCTGGCCTTTTTTAAGAACATCCGCAATTTGGTTGCGGTACGTTCGCCGAGGTCTTCCCCTTCCAACTCGTCTATCCATACTCACCATATATACTTGTTTGGTCAATCTCCGTTCATCCATTCTCTCTACATGACCAAACCATCTTAACATACCTTTCTCAATCCTTGTTACTACATCTTCTTTCACTCCACAACGCTCCCTTATCACACTGTTTCTCACTCTATCTTTTAGCGTAACACCACACATACTTCTCAAAGCTCTCATCTCTACAGCATTTATTCTGCTTTCATGTTTCTTCTGCCATACCCAACTTTCACTACCATACATTAGTGTCGGCGCCAACCACCCCCAAGATATAATAATTACAAATTCAAACAACTTCGGATCACATAAAAATAACAAAAGTGTGTGAAATTCCCCCGCCATTTCTGTCTTTTTGCGATAAACTCAAAAACGACTGAACGAATTTTCATGCGGTTTTCACCGATAGACAGAGTAATTCATGAGGAAGGTTTCAGATGTCTAATTTATTATGGATCTGAAATTGGTTGATTTATGACGATAATGCCCGTGCGAAGCCAGGGTAGGTCACTAGTAATTGATAATTAACGTATCAAATACCTACACTATACAACCACTAGCGCAAGAAATATTTAAAAAACTGTTAAATTAAGGTGGAACATCGACCACACAACGTATGCGTGTCAGAACCGCATTGTAGTTATTACATATACATAATATGGAAATAAATCTACTTATCCAATTCTAATTGATTAAATAACTTCGGTTCAAAAATATTTTTATTAACACACTTGATTAAGGGGGCTCGCTTTGGGCGCCAAATTAAATACTTAAAACATTTATGAATTTGGCGCCGAAACCGAGACGATCAGCCCTAAAACTACTATTTTATCCAGTATTATTAAGTCAAGGTAGATTTAAGGTCTTTGGGCTAAATGTTTCATGATTTATATACAAAATTATTTATTTATGGCTAAACCTTCAACCTTGGGCGCCAACATAATTCATTGTAGGTTTTTCTCAAATTGTTCGTCTATAACACATTCTAGCTAGCTAGTACGCACGGCCACACATCTATACAAAACCAGTTTACGCTGGCCTCTTATTGTATGGGATGCCTATACGATGCGAGATCAGCTAAAATCGGTTTTGTATAGATTGAACGGTAACCGTGTGTACATAGTAAGTAGTCGAAATTGCGGCAATAATAATAACTTACAATTGAGTATTAAAACTTAAGTAAGTAAAACAAAGAAGAAATTGATATTCGGGCCCAAGGCTGAACGTTGAATTTAAACTAAAATTGATGTCGCTACTAATCGGAAATATTATCACAGTTACGGTACTTAACCAAGTTAACCACAAACCCTAAACTTTGCGTGATCCGACACGCACTTGGCCGATATTCTAAACGAATCCCCGATTATTTACAACGTCGCAGGTGTTCACGAATGCTATAATCTTAAAACTATAACATTTTATTGAAATATGTAGTAGGTAGGTACTTTTTTACTATATTGACGGATTTTTTGTCTTTGACATTATTAAGGTACTTTCACTGTATAGGTATAATGTACACTTTATAAGTTATGTCGATTATATCTATTATTGTAATACCATAACACAAAGCACAGTAATAAGAAACTGAAGATGGGTCATAATATGTTCTTTTCAAAGAACTGATATTTAATGTAAGTAAAATATTGTTATAGGTCTTGTGTTAAACATGGTTTTCATTACAATAATGTTTGTCTACTATATATAAATATTATACCGCTTTTTATAAATACTTCCACCATCATAAATATCTACAACATATAGGTAACCCAGCCGCCACCAAAAAAATAACTACTGGATATCCTACTGACCTTAACCCAGTGTCCTTTTTCCACTCAGTTGCGATGAAACGTACTGTATGGATGTAAAAATATTATTTATCAGTACAGCGATTAAAAAATATATTAAATACCTATTTCAAATGAATACATGCATCCATACTTAGTATTTGTATAGGTAATTAAATCCAACATAGCATCCGGTATCTAGATATACAAAAAAAACACATAAGTAGCTAAAACTTCATGATTTTTCCCAGTAATTGTGCCTTCAAAAAATTATGTTACAAAATTTGATCATTTGGCAGTCGTCGTGGGTTTAGGGTCCGAAACAAAAGTATAAAAACTATCAGATAATTGACGTTATCACAATTATTGTGAAAACCTATAAGAAATTGAATTTGGCAAGCTACACAAGTGCGGTTTCGGCAGGAGTACCTTGGTAATGTTAGTTTTCAGTTCTACCCATAGAATAAAAAAATAAAAGTAGTATGAATTCAAAGAAACGCCCAAATTAAGTGACGATTACGATACGGCCAGGACCGGTCAATTAGATTTCCCGTGGCAAGCCTGACGGTACTATATCGTCATATTATCAAAACGGCGCGTAAAACAAGATAAATTACGTTAATTTAAATAGGTTGTGGTAAAATTACCGGCAACCTTGGGTGGGTGTTGTTATTAAAAAAAAATGAAAAGTTAGTAGTACCTATATTTTTACAAAAAAAATATAACCGAAATCTTAAAACCCGTTAGTTATAAGTCTACGGTCTTGCGTCACACGTTCACTACTGCACGTTTTTATTCTGTGATCTAACCCCGACAGTTATGTTTTAGGTAGGCTAGGTGTATTGTACTTTTTATCATATTCATTTGTTAGTACCTAGGTAAGTATATTACGCGTTTTCTTCATATTGCGATCATCTGAGAGTAGTTTAGCATGCTTATCTACATAAACAACCTAGTGAAACGCAATTTGATACTTTCCCAAATACCCATGATTACTGCCAATAATTCCAAACGCCAAAAAATTGCAAACCTTTTCTTTTTTTTTTCTTAATTTTATTTCAATAGGGTAGTTGACTGTCGTTTTAACAAAAATAACAGGCTTAGTGTAAACTATACCTAACTCAATATAATTCGGACCTGAAAATTTACACCGTCTAATTGTAAGCGTTTAAAATTGTTGGTGGGGATTGAGGGGATTCTTAGTCCGTTTCCTGCAAAACGTGTTTCAACGTACGCTTTCTGTGTAGCAAACAATAATAAGATGACAAGTTGCTTATTTTAGAACTAATTTCAATTTTTGTTAATCGGATTTATTTATGTCAGGTAAACATTTTTATGAGGTTTTTAAAAAATATACAGTCAACTAGCCTATTCAAATAACGAACTTATTTACTAATATTTTCTACAATGTCATATAAAACAATATTTTTAATTAGAAAGCTACAACAATTATTATCTATACCCAGAGGCCGTACCCACGGCTACACATCAAGTTAAGACCAGACTGACCTCCCATTGTTAAAGCTCTCCGTATAATTTAAGGCCAGCCTATACTGGAATTGTATTGGTTGATATGTAGCCGTGCGTACCACCGCATGCTATTGTAAAGATTGCGATTGCGAGGAAGGTATGTCGCCTTACATATTGAATAGCGCCATCTGCATACCTTTCTGACAACCTGAATAAAAATGATCGCGGTAACACAGTGTCGAGACGTATTTGACAATCGCAAATAAGTAAGTTGGTATCAGCATATTGTATGTATATGATATGTAATAAATTTGTATCATTTGATTTTCGGTTGAGTCTTCCTTAGTTAATTTAGTTATACATTCGCATTCGCAGAAATCTGCGAATATAAAAATAATAGGTTGTATAAATATAAATAACATAATTACTACCTCGAGGATAATTTATTATTACCTGAAGATATTATATTTAATAGGTACTTGCGTAATAATTTAGCGCCTCCGCCCTAACTTGTAATATAATAATTGTAATAATATAAACATTCTTTCGATCAAAGAATGTTCAATATTGTTATCTCTAATTACATGAATATGACATTGTTATAACTAGTAAAAAATAAGGTTCTTATAAAAAGTATTTTTAGTCGAACTTCTGTCCATTTAATATAATAATACCTAATGTAATCAATTTGCAGTTAACTGGACTGTCTATCTAATATATATTTACTAAGTTATAACAACCTACCTATTATAAAATTTGTTACGGCTAGTGTAATAAATGCGTCGAGTATTAATATCATGTCATTAAAATTGAACATAGAATAAGCAGTTTTTAACGGTTTTTATTTCTTTAAAATTCCTTTATAGGGACAATTGGAAAAACTTCATTTTGAAACGGAGTAACCTTATGTTATTGCAATCTTGCGGGGGGCAGATGAGATGCCATACCGGCGAGACACGCAGCAATATGTAGCTCATCTCAGTATTGCATAATCTGATACAAACTAAGATTCCACTTTCTGGACAAGGTCTTAGTAATAGACGAGAATCAACAGACGCAGGTAGGAGTAATAAAAGGTATTTTACGTCAAACGAGTGGCCCCTCTGCACAATTAATTATTCTGCGGTTTGGTAACAACACTTCATGTAACGTTTTTCATAACAGTCACTTCTCATAACATAACTGTACTCCGCTTCAAAATATGTTAAATTAACCAAAGGTTTAATACTTTGTAGAACTTATTGAAAAAAAGGTAAATAAAATAAATAAAAACTGGTGAGTAAATGTTTTAAACTCATCACCATTCATTCAAACTTTGCTGTTGGTTTGTATTACCTACTCATAGCGGGTATTCATATTTTCGATTTATCACAGTAACCGTAATGTTAACATTATTTTTGTGACACAATTTTTCAAACAAATTATATTATTTTAAGGGCTGATCTTATAATAGACCGATAACTTTTATAGAGCAGAAAATTCGTCATTTTTTTAATAGAATTTTAATAAATAATTTACTTAAATAAATTAATAATTTAAATTTACCTGAATATTAAAAAATCAGTCCTAAATTAAATAAACAGTTAATAAATTTACAGGTAACTTAGGCGCAACCCGCCAAACATACGTATTTTAATGATGATCCTATAAAAATAAAAGATATCAATTAGTATTGAACGTTATTGTAAGAGAGGTCAGTTAGTTATACTATACTACCAGTAGAACAATAGTCTATTAATTTATTTGCGTGTTTATCGCGCGTCCGCTGGGACGAACAATACCTGTAATTATCATCAGCATTTCTGCCGATCGTAAGTATTGCTTTTCCAATGTTGTTTGTTCGATTGAAAATTTACAAGTACGCAGTTTTTTATTATTGCTGACTATTAAAATGAATTTTCCTACTCCAACCAATTTGTTTTACTTTTATTAAGAATATTTTATAAGATCGTTATCGTAAAAAAGTATATTTACCTAGATCTAATATTTTTCAAACTGGGAAGATCGCCCTATAACTAATAAGGCATTACATTTCATAATTCATTAGATTATTGTTAAAACCTTATTATGTAATGGAATTGTATAATAATTTTACTAATAAGCATTACCCTAAGGTTCGGTGAACTTTAGCTGGACGGCACGGCAACTGCCGTGAGAATTTTAGGTGACGAACGATAAGAGACTTTCGTTTAAATTAAGAAAATAATTAAACTTTCGTTTCTTTTTTGCGTCTGCGATACCTATTAAGTTATGTATTATGATTTTTCACTTGAAACCGTGCCATGCAATTTGCCCATATCATTATTTCATAATTTCGTTAATATAAATATCCTGAGCACCATTTGGAAGCTTTGACCTAGAAATATAAAAATGCATATTTAGCATTGTTTTCAAATTAACGTAAGTATTTAAGGACCCCTACGTATCTGTTGGGCATTGAGCGGCGTATCGGCGCTCATTGGCATTCATAAAACTTATATAATCAATGCTGACGGCGCATTACCGATCTGATGTTATCGAAACGAAGCCTTTGCAGAATTCTTAGTCCTTGTACACTGGACAAGGACTAAGAATAGGCTATATCATTTCGATAACATCACGGGACTGTAGTTGCATAGTGCGGATGCGAAATTTGGAACAAGGACTCTGTAGACGCCAGGCGTGTGTCCTTGACTAGGTAGGAAGAAGAAAATTCGCCGCGATCTAAATAAGTAAGCTCAACGCGTCGCGTGATTAAGTATCAGACTAGAGATCACAAACTGAATGCGGCATTTGAGTTCTAGTGTCTGTGCTGTGCATAAATTAAAAAACGACTAAGTTGGTAATGCCACAAGGCGTTTGAAGACGCGGGAGGCCCAGGCGGAGATGGTGGGACGAACTGGACTCGTATTTAAGAGATCAGGCCGTTAAAGCTTTAACCCGTGAATGGAAGGAAGGTAGGAAGGCCTTTGCCCAGCAGTTGATAAAAAGTAGGTAATGCTAAGAGGATTTGCATTAGTCGTCAATACTAGTAAATAGAAATTTCGACTGTTGAGACAGCGGCAGATCTATCATCACCTTCTGAATAATTTAACATATTTTTAAAATTATTCAATTCCATAGGTATATCTCATATAGAATTCGGTAAAAAAATAGATTTAGTAAATAGTGAATTATTAGCTGTAGAACCGTTTTATTGAGTCAACAGATGCGCAGAGCCCCTCGGTGGCGACCACCATAAACGGAGTGTTACACAAGTATCGCTCACTCAACTCAGAGGACTATCCAATAATCAGCATCTTACTTAATAACCTACCTGTATAAGTAGGTAGAATACATAATAGGCAATAAACATTATTACGAAAATACGATTTCATTCTACCACATTCATCTAATTAACTTAACATCCACTGTAACTGGAAATTAGTCCGATATTTCAACGTTTGGTTTCTTATGACTACAATATAACGGTAACTATAAACTTATTTAGTAGGTACTCACCTACAATCCTACATGGTTTTTTGAACTAAGATTTTTTCCGAAATAATGAAATATATTTCCTTCTATTAATTAATTACTTAATCCTAGGTAGTGCTGCATATGTTGCAAATGTACAATCGTCCCCGGACGTTAACAATGGTGCATTTTGAAAATTAGTCTTGGCTGATCCTGAATTCCTGACCTGATCATAAAACCCTTAAATTTACAAAAACGATGTATCTGAAACATTGTTTCTCAGTATAATTATGTTCACTGGAAAACGTAAATATCGTTAATTTATTCTAGCGAGATTGTAATCTGACGAATCATTCCAGGTAAACAGACAGTTAAATTAAAATATGACGCCTGAAGGATTGCCAGACCCAAATATAGAAAATCCGCGAACGAATTCCTATTCAGCCGGACATTTAGCCTTTAAAGCCTATCATAATGGTCCTTAAAAGAAAAAAAAAGCTTTATTATCTATTAGGTACTGTTATATTTTTTCTCGCGTGCTTTCGTTCTGCTTCTCAGCGGGGCGGTATTGCCAAAAGCCTTACAAAGGCCGGACTTGTTAAGTTTTTACACCGAAACCGCTTAATCATTATTCATGAATTTTCATATACAGATTGGATATTGGAGAAGAATATAGGCTTCCTTTTATTCTTAAAAAATATTTCGGTATGCGAGTGAAACAGCGGGCAACAGCAGTTTTCCATAATTTACAAATATAGGTTTAAGTTTTCATTGGTTACAATGAGTTATCATTTCGAACACACTACTTTTCCTATAGCTAAGAATGCTTCCATTATCACAAAATAAGGTACTCTGGGCTGGCAAAGTTTAACTAGGATGAAACCATAACGATTTTCGTAATCTCACAAAAACTTGAACAGTTAGGTACTAGGTCTTCAAAAACCTAAGTTGTAAAAGTAATCAAAACTGACAACGAAATATGTATTGCATGAAGTAAATTAGGTAAGTACATAAAAAAACCTTTTGGAAGACATTTGTTTCTTCTAAATCTCTATTGATTTTCCTTATTTATTATTTTATGTTATGGATAGGTCGGTAGGTAGGTAGGTACGGTAGCAAGCTAGCAACTTATAGACAGGCAGTCGAATCTCGAAACTAAATCCTATAAACATAAAATTATGAAATACTAACCCACAAAAATTGAACAATACACATTGATGCAGTAAGTACCTACCCATATCATGTGTGACAACTTGATAAGGAGGTATTTGTGGATGAGGATTTATAAAAATTCAATTTTTGAATCGTGGTTCCGAAACGTCATGCCCAAAAAAAAATACTTTTTACTTGACCTACTTGGAAAGTGATTTACTATTCTGATAACCGGGCGCGGAATAAAGTAGCACTTTTTTTTTTTTAAAGAGAAAATATAAAATATTGACTCATTGTCTTCTTGCCCTTTTTCTTAAATCTTTATGATGTTACTAGTGGTAAAAGCGCCGAAGCAGTAAAGTGAACGGGCTTGCTTTGAGCGGGCTGTGGTTTGAATTATATTTTCGTGATAGATTATTCAATTACCTTTTAATACTACCCCTAATTCTACCTAATAGCTTTTAATAATTAAGTAAGTCATTTATTGTAATTATTATATCGAATGATAATATCCAAAAATCATTAAAATAATAGCTTCGCTTCCAAAAAATATATAATAATAAAAGCCTAAAACCATGTAGGTAGGTATGTTTAATGATAAACGCAGCTCTTGTACCTAACTAGGTGTCTTGTCTCCCTTTTAATTTTCCTCGTAGGTTAAGTAAAAAGTACTGAAGGCTTCACTTGAGGGACAGATTACAAACTTGTATGGTTTTCGGCCCTTGTGGGCTCACAAGCTCGGGCTTCAAATCCGCACTTGATAGTAATCTATCACTTTCTCCCCTTAATGAACAATCTACTATTACAGTCTGATACGATACATAATAGGACTATGTTATTTTCTAGCATAATTGTTATGTTTATGATATCAGATTAGAGATATAACCATACATATCTATCTGTTGGTTGGTCCTGTAACTGTTTAGTATAAAGAGGAAAAAAAGAATTAAGCCCATTGTTAATTAGATGTCTAGTCAAAGAGTAGTTATGCAGTTCAAAACAAAAGTGTAACAGTTTTAACAATCAGAATCAATCAGTCAAAATATTTTCTGGCTCTTAAGATCAGAATTAAGAAGGTGAAAAACTACAAATAAACACATATTAGAGTTAAAAAAGAACCCCACTAATTAAAACTGTGAAATGTGGAACCAATTACTGCTTATTAATAAATTATTAGTCTATTGAGTGGTCAGATGAGAACATTTCTAAGTGCCTTTAATTAACGCTTTATAATTAAATTAATTTAAACTTTGTCTTACTAAAATACATAAAATTATTATATTACTTAAATACGTAGTATTTGAGATTCGAAAAGGAGGCGCATTGGCCCGCAGCAAAGTGAGTTATCTAGTGGTCACAAGCAGTAGCACGGGGGCATCCCAAATTCGAAAGAATAAGTCATTAACATAAATCAATCCTTGATCAGTCTCAATATATTGGATTTAAACCAGGCAACTGATATTAATTTATAAAGTCACTTTCAATAAAATATAGAACAATTTAATTCCACTGGGGATAGCAATAATTGATTGCACATAACCGTTTTGTGAAATGAAATATATCCACACATTTAAAATAAAAGACAAAAAAACAATGACTGCAGAAACAATCATTATGGTATTGTAAAAATTATGTAGTGTTATACTTTACTCCTCCCATATTTATAAAACCTTT
Organism: Subacronicta megacephala; assembly: GCA_958496365.1. NCBI lineage: Eukaryota > Metazoa > Arthropoda > Insecta > Lepidoptera > Noctuidae > Subacronicta > Subacronicta megacephala. The sequence continues at coordinate 9,408,900 of OY292513.1, read as the reverse complement.
TTTTATAACGTTTAGATAGAAAAAATTTAATGACTAGAATAAGAATAATGAAAGATAATATGTACAGGAGACTTAGCATTCCGATGTCCAAATTGGAGAAAGGACTTGATGGTGTTACAGATGATCTTGCACGCCGGATTGCTTGTATGTTTCCTCCCCCATAAACATTTTGTAGATACTTGTATACGGCAGGTAGATTCCAAGCACCTCGGGAAAGTCTACATTCAGGGCACCTAGTAACACTTGGGAACTGAATCTTTGGATGATTAGGATCTTCTGTAACATCACCTGCAAGTCTAAGATTGACTTCATTGTGAGCTATCCAGAGCCATAGTACAGCTTTGTCATTTTCTTTGACATCAAATATTCTATTCCTTGCTGCCATTGTTTGGAAATGTCCAGCACAATCAGTACAGCCAAAGAAATTTTTAATATAGCCATGCATAACTTTTAGCACTCTTGTAGCTTCTGTACCGGGGTTTTGAGCGGCATTTACAGTAAGAGTATGAAATAGGGTCCAAAGTCCACAAGAATATCCACGGAACTTAGGTTGGCTGCCTTTGCACCTCACATATTCAAGATTTGTAATATATACTGGTGCATGAACTGTCTCTAATTGCTTCACTATTTCATACACTTCACTGCCACCCCAACTACTCCTTCCAATAAGAGTAGTGCGTAATTCTGTCAAGTATTCCTTTAGATTACCTCTAAATGGGAAGGACACTATAAGGACATCTAGATATTCTAAAAGAGCTTGCAGAGGTTCACCAGTCAAGGTTTTGAATCTTGTGATTTCTGTATGCAAACTTGTTTTAACTGTTTTTTCCAGGTCACTATAATACACAAGGTCAGTATTGAGAGTAAATTGTTTTTCATCAGAACGCTCGTTAGTTAATATTTCTTGACTACCTTGATCCCGAACGGGGAAGACATAGTTCTTGGATTTTAAAAAGGAGTTTATTGCTTTAAGTAGCCCAAGCTTTGATTTGTCTTTAGGCACAAGTGCTGTAGATTCCTGTGAGGAACTGATAGCGATAAGTCCTGGGAACTGTTTAATATTAGCCACATCTGCAATTTCACTGGTTTCATGTACTCTTTTTATTTTTATATGTGGGTAATCATTTATGTCTAAGGCAAGTTCTGAGCCAACTGTTGAATTAACATTTTCTAAAACAAGGAATGTATAGTTGGTATCACTAGGCACATCCTTAGTGGCTGCACCATAATTACTGAATGATTCAATACTTAGTGATGGTGCAAATCTTAATCTGCCAACTGTTTGTTCATTTTGCATTCTTGTAATTATTTGAGCTTTAAGTTTTTCATGTGAGTCACTTATTTGTACCTTATCACCAACATTGCCATTGCCTTTGACATAAAACTCATGCAAATAGCGAATAGATGGATAAGCCATTACTTCAAACTGTCTACAAATTTCATTGTTTTCTTCAACAGAACAATCAATAACAGCCAACTTTATTATGTTCTTCCAATTTCTGATGTCAGCAGCCATAGCCTTAAATTTTGGTGCAAATGATCGACAGTGTCCGCAATAGCTATTGTAGAATTGAGCCACCAGCGCATGATTTTGTCCATAAATTTTCCTTTCAAAATTACGATTCGTTAATATTTCAACATGGTCCGACTTACTATAAAGTCCCTGCTGATCGACATCACTATCATCCACTACAACTGCACTGTTCACGAATGCAAAGAATATAGCAATAAATAAAATTAGTGAATGTCCCAGGTTCATATTGGATAACTATAAGTAAAGGAAAGCACGTCACGTTTCAAATTAGAAAGGCGGCTTTTGCCGGTGACTCCGGAGCCCGAACTAAAATCGAGTGCAAGCAACTTTTCATTTAACTCAAACGCTAAAAAGTGAATACGTCATTTCTTCTGTCGGATTGCTCACTTTAGCATCTCTTCAATTTCAAATCAAAATTTTACGAAATGAGGACGGAAGTCGGAACTGTCATTCTCTAAATGTCAAGCCTTGTTTTTTTAAATATTTATTGATAAATTTTTGGCATGGCTTTAGAGGCCTTGAGCCAATGTTTTTTAACACTCTGCCACAGCACAGACTATTTGTTATTACTATTACGTAGGTATCAGACGGACATGTCGTACGAATCCAGTTTAAGCTGATCTCGCATTGTCTAGGCTTCCCATACAATAAGAGACCGGTGTAAACTAGTTTTTTATAGCTTGTTGTGTAGCCGTGCGTACTAGGCATGGATAACTCCGGACACTTCGGATATATATCCCAAACAAATAATATATATATCCTTCCTTCAATTACCAAAAAATTAAAATTTCCGATATCCGAGTAACTCCGCCTGCGACCGAATAACAATCAATAATACATCAATCCTGGATATATTAAACTCTGAAGCCATGCTAAAATATGAAAAATATAAGCCTGATCAATAAATGGGAGCGTATAAGCATTGCCATTCAACGTTGCAATGCTGCCGCTGCTGCCAGTCTTCTAGGACCGATGCCAGACGACAGCGATGCCGAGGAGTACTTTGACGCCTAGTCGCGCCCATTGTTTTTGATTTTTTTGTAAAATATGTAAATAGTGTAAATGTATTTTAATTCTTAACCTTACTTAAGTAGTGATAATTTTTTGAATAAATAAAGCACTTTTGTATAAAAAGAAAATATCAATAAATAAATCTACCACCCTAGTTTCAGGTTTCAGGGGCATGATAATATAGGTACCCTGTATAAACTAGCTTTCTATCCCAACCCTTGGTTCTTTGTCTAAGATCTCAACCCTATCCAATTAATTATCTGTAGTAATTATTGTCTATGCTTGACATCCACAAAATTTGACGTGACATAATTAACTAAGAAGACGTCAACGGAACTGAAAATTCATGAGAATGAAATCGCCAATCGGTCGTTGATAGAGTACATAACACTCCAAAGTAAAATAAATTTTATTGAGTAGTGAGAGGTAGGTAACTGAAGAACAGATTGTGAGTTAAAATGATGGTTACAATAAATAAGATACATGAATACATGTTCTGAAAAAAAAAACATAACCTTACCATTAACTATCAGAATAAACACGTAGTTATAAAAAAATCGGTTGTTTATTTGTTTTGATGCAAGTGTATCAAGTTTAAGTATGTTTTTCTGGCGTAAGAGTCGTGTTTGTATCTGTTTTTACTATTGCGACATAACAATAAATGTGTTAAGCATACAATCAATAAGTTGCGAAAGGTCACATCTGAGCATGCCTCAAATTTAGGTACCAAATTATTGATTGACGTATCTGCGCATGCTTCAAATACCTACCTTAGACGAGGCTAGCCTGCTAGTCTAGATAAAATTGCGACAATATTTCATTAAAGGTGATTGATTTATTCCTGAATCTTTATGAGCTCATTACTTTTTTTTTATAGTGGAATATAAATTGTTCTTGTTTATTTGCAGACAAGATGTCTTCACGCAACTTCAGGAAAGTGGTTGGGAAAGCGGTGCTGCCACCTCCATCAGATGATTCAGAAGAAGAATATGAGCCACTGTATGTCAAATCTTCTGGGAATTCCAGTTATGCAGGTGTAAGTACACAATTCTATGTAAAGTTTGTTTGAAATAACTGCAATGAATTTGCTCACAAGTGGATATGTAGTCGTGAAGGTCAGAGAGTAGCCTTAGAGGCAGAGTTTTAAAACAGAGTAGGAATTTTAAAACTCGTGGTAAAGACAATTTAAACCATTTGTAGTGATACTAATATAATATATGTAATGATTTGCTATACCATTCAATACAAAAGTGAAGATAGTGCATTTGGAAGACAATCTTGTGTTATATATAGCCTTTAAAGAATAAAAGTGGCCAATTGCAATTGTTTGATGTAATGCTGGCGTTCAACTTGCGGAAGTATTAGACAAGTTTGATTATTTATTTAGGCAGTGTAATGTTTGTAATGTTGTTGTGGTGTTTTGAGTTAAAGTAGTTGTGTATGTTTTTTAGTTATACAAACTGGTAGCATGAGCTTTGCTGGAAAACTGTACAATAATTATGATCCAGTATATAAATATATTATTTAAATTGCAAATGCGATAATGCAAATTGTGAAATTCTAGTGATATAAAATGATTTTGTTTTTGATTTTATTAGTAAGTGTTTCTTTTATGAACATTTCATCATCATCATCATCAGCCTATACTAGTCCACTGCTGGACGTAAGCCTCCCCCAGCGTGCGCCATTTCACCCTGTCCTCTGCTTTTCGCATCCAGCTTCTCACACCATTTTAGTCATCTTAGGGTTCTTAGAACAGTAAGTTCCACAGCCAGCTCATTTGGGTGATGTGGTAGGCGCTTTTTGTATTTTATTTAAGGGTATTACATTGCCGAATGACCTTGAGGATTCGGGTTTTTGTGCTAGTATTTGTTACTTCAGCGCCATCTATCGACATTTGATCGTACTCAATAAAAGGAACTGAAGATTAAGCAAGAATACAGATATGTCGCAGTGTCGTCATCGTATTTACCTATTTTATTCGTTCTCTGAAAGATTTAACACATTTTGTTACTCTAGATAAAAGTCTTGTACGAGTTACCTACATCTATAATTATTATAGGTAATTCTTGATTATTTTGAAATAAGGGATACTACACCTTTCTACGTATTACTTTAGTACCTAATGAAAATAACTAGGGTGAACTGGCTTTAAACATTTATTTATATTTACATATAATTGAATACGGGTGCCACTATAATTATTACATATTCTGAGGGTCTGATGATGATCAAGTAAGTGCTTATAGGTTCTCAGAAACGGAGATAGGATGAGCTGGCTTTCAACATTCATCAAATTGAGTATGGGTGCTACTACATGATACATTATTCACTTTACTTTTTGGAACTAAGTTCCTTATCGCGCGTTGCGAAAGGGGGCTAGACGGGAAAAAACGACACTTACTTACTTGTAAAAGTGTAACGACATGCATGTTTGTTTCTCGTTACAGAGAAAAAAACATGCAAACAAACATGCATGAAATGCAGAAAGTTTCGAAAGTCGAAGTCGAAGTCGAAAGTCGAAGTCAAAGTCGAAGTCGAAGTTGATATGGGTGTCAATTTCAAGGTTTATCGGGATGCTTAATACGAAAATGACATTAATTTTGAAATCCAAGATGGCGGACATTATTTTTCTTTATAAATTGATATGGGTGTCAATTTCAAGGTTTATCGGGATGCTTAATACGAAAATGACATTAATTTTGAAATCCAAGATGGCGGACATTATTTTTCTTTATAAATTGATATGGGTGTCAATTTCAAGGTTTATCGGGATTCTCATTACGAAAATGACATTAATTTTGAAATCCAAGATGGCGGACATTATTTTTCTTTATAAATTGATATGGGTGTCAATTTCAAAGTTTATCGGGATGCTAATTACGAAAATGATATTAATTTTGGAATCCAAGATGGCGGACATTATTTTCTTTATAAATTCAAAATTAATGTCATTTTCGTAATTAGCATCCCGATAAACCTTGAAATTGACACATATATCGATTTATAAAGAAAATAATGTCCACCATCTTGGATTTCAAAATTAATGTCATTTTCGTAATAAACATCCCGATGAACCTTGAAATTGACACCCATATCAATTTATAAAGAAAAATAATGACCGCCATATTGGATTCCAAAATTAATGTCATTTTCGTAATCATCACTCCGGGAAACCTTGAAATTGACACCCATATCAATTTCTTTATATAAATAATGTCCGCCATCTTGGATTACAAAATTAATGCCATTTTCATCATCAGTACCCCAAGATACCTCGAAATGGACACCCATATTAAAATACGTCTCGATAAAGAGGGGAATAACGACTTTTGGTGATATGAAAATACGCAACTCCTATTGACCTGATCTCGCATTGTAAACCTAGGTATCCAGTATAAGCTGACCTCGCATTGTATAGACTGTCCGTACAATAAGCGGTCAGTTTGTACTGGTGATGTAGGTATAGCTTGTCATACATATCCAGTATAAGCTGAGCTCGCATTGTATAGACTTTCGTACAATAAAAGGTCAGCTTACTTACGAGGTCAGATAAACTAGTATCTCAGTCGGTATCTACTTAGGTACTCCGAGGTTCATTCAAACTTTGGATAACATGATTATTATCTATAATCCGAATTAAAATGATTAAAAAAGATTGTCGGCATTTAGAACCAGACAAAGGAGTGCGCCCGTAGATTTCATTACACTATGGTTAGTCTATGATAACGATCAAGAACAAAAACAAAATTATAAACTACTTTAAATATATTTACAAACTTAATTTCTACATAATATTTATATTTGTACTATTTACGATATTGCTTAATTCAAAAATCATTCAAAAATCATCACTTTTGTAATTTATTTGCAAACAATAACGCACGTACAACCCACCCGTCGCAAGAGTCGTCGAGACACTGATATTCGCGTCCTGAGTATGCATCACGGGCATTGCGGGGGTGCTTCACGGGGGGCGCTAGTGAAGTTTCGGGTTTTTCTTTTTTATGTAAAAATATTCAAGGAAATAGGAAAAATTAAACAATACAAGTTGTTAAGTGTGTCATTACAAATTTTTTGGTATAAAATTTACGACAAACTATTAAGCGGTTAAAGAGACAAAATGCAATTTAGTTTGAAAAAGGACTATTTTCTTCGATTTATTTTAAAAAAATGGGGCAATATTATGAAAAAATTAAACAATACAATTTATTTGTGATGACCTTAAGTATAACATATATTTTTTATATAGCAAAGGCACATAAGGATTCATCTAGAAACTTCTTTAAACCTAGGGTGTTTTTGGGATTTGAGCGATGTAATACCCTTAAGAGATTTTTCTTCCTTCACAGTGCTAATCTTCAGATGCTCATGAACTTCTGCATTTTAGGATTAGGGCATTCTGCATTGGGGTGTTAGCTATTTGCTTAAAGATGGAGTCTTCAGCTCTTTGGATTTTTCTTATATTAGAGTCATAGATGGAGCCCCAGAGTTGAATTTCGTAAGTCCATATTGGCTTTAGGGTTTGTTAATCAACAACTTGTTGTCTAGTGGCAATCTTGAGTTTCTGCCTAACAATCGTATAGTCGTCAATACTTATGATTGAGTTCATCTCTTTTGGATTCTATGTGTTTCCTCCAAGTCATCCTGCAATCAGAAGCATCCCAAGATACTTTACATGATCGCAGTGGGGGAGTTGGTGATTACCCAGAGTAACTGGTGGGCAGTGTCCCCTTTTTCGAGTAAAAGTGACTTGTGTTGATTTTGATGCACTTGCTTTGATTCTCCATTTCTTGGGCCATTCAGTTATGACTGAAAGACTATTCTGAAGAATTTGTGAGGCCTCTGTTGAATAACTACTGGATGGGAAGTGTGATTATATCGTCGGCGAATGTTGCTATAGTTACATCATTATTTTTTGGTGTATCTGCAGTATACAATGTATAAAGTACTGGTCCTAGTATGGATCCCTGGGGTATACCGGGGTGTATCTCATAGAAAAGAATTCCGGCTGTACCTTCTCTTACTTGAAATATTCTATTCGATAGGTAGGATTGGAGAATGCTGTAGTATGTATGTGGTAAGTAATATTTGAAAGTTCTTATAAAGCTCTATGCTACACCTTGTCAAATGCCTGTTGTATATCAACTAATGCTGCTGAACAGTATTGTCTTTTTTCAGTAACATTCTGATGGTCTGGCACACCCTATGTATATGTTCAGTTGCATGTTCCGGTCTGAAAACGAGCTGATGTGACGGGATTTATCAATCGTGCCAATAGGCTGCTTCTTTTGAGCAGGATTTTCTCAAACTAAGATAGAATTGGAAATAAACTTATGGGTCTGTATGATGTGATAGCATGGAATGGTTTGCCTGGTTTTAGTTTCGTGGGAAAGTGACAAGTTGTCAGGGGTTTTTAATACGGGGTTTGGGAATGACTGGGTGATTACTAGTCCTGCATATTTTCCACAGTGAGTTAGGCGCATTTGTGGCAGTTAAGGACAATTGACAGGTTCCGGTCTGTATGATGTGATAGCATGGAATGGTTTGCCTGGTTTTAGTTTCGTGGGAAAGTGACAAGTTGTCAGGGGTTTTTAATACGGGGTTTGGGAATGACTGGGTGATTACTAGTCCTGCATATTTTCCACAGTGAGTTAGGCGCATTTGTGGCAGTTAAGGACAATTGACAGGTTCCTGGTAATTGGTGGTATCTGTCTTATTCAATTCAAGAGTTATTTAAGTTCCAAGCAGATGCAGACTGTAATGGCCCGCCACTGCCATTACAGTTGTAATTCTTGGTAAAACCACAGTGTAATAAGTGATAAATACAGGTCCAATGAGCCCGTCTAGACAGGGCAATCATGTGGTCGGTGCAGGGTGACGGGCTGGCAGGGTGAGCCAGAGTTGCTACCTAAGTTGAATTCTTGGTACCTACCAAATTTTAAGGGCTCTCAATTTCAAATGACTTTATTTAAAAAAAAATATTATTTAGAATAAAAATGGTTTATGTAACATCTTCATTTTTATCAAATTGTTTTTTAAATTCATTAAAAAACAATTAAAAGTTGAAGTTTATTGCAAAGTAATGGGTATCCAAATCGAGGTTTCTTGGCGTACCTACTTGCCATGAAACTTCCATTACTTTTTGGAATGTCTGCCTGTTCGCATGTTCTCCTGTAGATTTATTTTACTTTAATTTGTTGTTATTTTAATTAACCGTGCGTTATGTCACCATAAATAAAAGTATATCATTTGTATCTTTTCTATCAAGTGAAAGATGGCGGAAATATTTTTCTAAATAAATTACTATGGGAAAGAAAATGACATTAATTTTGAAATCCAAGCTGCCGGAAATTATTTTTTACATACTAGCAATATGATGTTATTGGTATCACTTTCTTGGGCGCTGAATAAAAAAACTACATCCATTTAAAAAAAATGCGTTTTAAACAAAATTGAGACAGCCATGCTTTTCCAACTTTTTTGCTTTGTATCTGTTTTGACGTCCGTCGTCCGTCGCAAATTGTTTAAATTGTAGAAACTGGGTTAGGTGATGTTAACTTCCCAAGCAGCAAAATTATCCTATAGTGCAGATGTTATAGGCCTCTGGCACTCATAATGTTCTCTTAACGGTTCTAGTAATGGCTGCCACGCTTATTATAGCAAGCATGGAGCTAGTTGGGCCTTATAGTAAATCTGAACTTATACTTTAACTTATAATTACTTAAAGGGCGTAATTAAAACTGCAATATAAGCTTGGGTGACCCATAAAAGTGTCGCGAGGGTGTAAGTGCACCCAAGAGTAGATAAACTGGTAAGCTATACTTATAACTGCTAACAAGAATAATTATAGAAATACTTTAAGTAAAGTATGCCAATAAGAGTGATAAACAGAACTAAATATACTGGAAACTATTTGCATTTATAACTTGGTTTTATATGGGTTTATAAATTCACTTTACAGAACAAAAATTATGGCCACATATAGCCAAGTGATGGTTCTGATATTTACTATTTTTAAACAAAGTACTAGCGATGTGAGAAACCGCTCAATGAAAAGAAAAGAGAGATATAACTCTTTCAATCAAAAGAGATGTATCATTCTTTTAGCTCTCTAACTCATTTAGCTCAAATTGAATCCTGAGTCAATGAGTTATTCAGTGAGCGAGAGATATATTTACATTCCCTATCAATACAACATGTGAGCGATCAGCGAGCTAGATATGTTAATATGGTAAAGCATTTTCTACTTTGTCTATTGAAATTTCAATAGAGAAGGTGGCTGGGTCTTACCATCTGCTTGGAACCCCATCATAGATTCCATTAAATCCAAGCACAAGACTGCGAGACCTAAGGATACGGTGACCTCTTTCTGCGTGACCGGCATAAATAATAATCAACAAAATGTAGGGTAGCTGTTGATAATTTTGACATTAGGACGACCAACACCTCAGTCCACCCGTGACCATGGATGCTGTAAAGCAGGGATCCCCGAACTATTTTGATCAAGTGACCCCTTTTCCAAAATGAACTGGTACCTCAGACCCCCATGGCCAAATGACCTTATTTTTATGATCAACCCCCTTACTCATAATGGTCTGCTAACTACAGAGTGTTATTTTTCATTCTAACTTAGGTCAATAGCAGAAGACAGAGTGAGAATTAGCAATGCTTTAAGTTAGCAGACTATTATGAATAAGGGGGCCTATCTTTAGTTTTTTTCTATTGATACAAAATACCTAGGTACTAAGGTACCAATTGGAAAACTTTTCACTTGGTTAAGTGAGTAAAGTTGACTTCATACCTACCTACCTATCTTGAAAGTTTTAAACTTGTGTTAATTTAATAGGGGTTGATTTTTAGAGCTCGTCGACCCCCAGAATCAGTTTTCGTTTATGTTGACCCCTAGGACCATAGGCCACTTTGGGAAGCCCTGCTGTAAAGGATCGAAACGTCGGGAATTAAAATAATAAAATAATTAAGATTACGCGATAAAATCCGTAAAAAGTAGTTTTATTTCAATATTAATCTTAACAAATGTGCGCAGCAACAACAGCAACCAATTCACAAAACTTTGTATAACCTTGTAAGAGATTCACTGTGTCCGTTATTGTCGTGTTTGGTTTCCATTAAGCGCTTATAGTAAGCTTCGCGGGCGCAAATCGTTTTACGTAGTCCAACTATAAGGTCGTTATTGGTTAAAGTGGTGTTCACCAAGTCTACTATAGATATTTAATTAGGTTAAATACGCCTATAAATTGGGCCCTTTTCCGTGGTTATCATTGCTTACTATTCCGTTATAGTCCTAATGAAATGGTGATTCCAGGAAACTTACTGGACTATATTTTGCTGCTTGGGTTTAAAAGTGGCGGTAGCCTAAGGGCTAGGGCCTCGGACGATCGGCGATCATGCGGTTGGCGGTTCGAAACTCACCCATTACACTACCGACGTGAACCCACTCGTAATACAAGCATTTAGCTTAGTACGAGGGGTTAACAAGAATACTAGTAATGTGCAACCCACATTGCTAGTAATCTTTTTTATTTAAAAAAAAAACAATGTTGAAATTTTATTTAATAATTACATAGTTACTTATATATGGACTGTTTTTGCCTTCAGTTGGTGATTAGCTCTCATTCCGAATCTGACCAACAAACTCCAGAACAAAGCGAAGAAGAGGCGCAAGATTCTGCCGCAGCACTGCCTAGCTCTTACACTAATAAAAAAAAGAATAAGAAGAAAGGCAAAGGAAAAAACCGAAAGCCACTAGAAAATGTAATAACCTTTTAAATATAAATATTTTTTGAATAAAATCAAGCAAGTTCTTTTGAAATTATGTTATTAAATGTAATTTTATATATTTTTTTTTTAATTTTGAATCTTTAAAAAAAATGTCTTTTGAAATGTTATTAATTAAAGTAAATATTATGTACTCGAACTGTGAACCCTCTTGATGGGCCACAAGCAAACTTAGCAATACTCTACTTTTAGCTGGATGAAATCGAACGCTCCGTTCAAGAGGTAAATGCTATATTAGGAGCTCCGCCACCAGCTTCAAATTCGAAACCAGAAAAGGTGAACCAGGCCTTAAATGTATTGGCTATAGACACCAAGCATTTGAATGTTGCAAATGAGCTCAGGAGACTATTTGGACCAGAGGATCCCGGTGAAGGGACCAGGCGGTAAGTAATGGTTATGATAATGGTATTTGAATTTAATAACTTACATATTTGGTTAAATATATAGAGTAAAACAAAAAATAAATTCGATACAGTTGCGGAAGTCGGTGCTTTTGATAGGTTTTATCTGTTGTTTTCGCCACTGATTTCCAAAACTGCTTCCCAGGATTTAGACATTATGTTTTATTATGATTTTAAAGGCGGTTTTACTTTTGGTTAAAATAAATTTTATTTTAAATGTGTGGCGATTTTGTTCCAATCACAAGTATTATTTATGTCGACAGGAATAGACAATATGCATCAAATATAAAATAAAATAAATAAAATAATATATCCGTAAAATACACAAATAAATGCAGAAATGCATTCAGATCGACAATCTTTTAGAAAATATTGTTGTTAGAGTGTAATATTATATTTTCAGACCGCGCTCTCAGCAGAATCGTGCCCTTTTACTGAAGCGAGTTCTGATTCATCCAAATAAGGATACGGCCGTATACGGCTTTAATAACACTGGTAATTTATAAAGATATTATATGTTACGTTATTAACATCATTTAATTTAATGTGTGTATTAATTAATACCCTCTCTTTATCATTTAGGATTGTCCATGACTAAGTACAAAGATGTAAATCAACGAATGTACTTTGTCTATAATCATCACGCAACTTATCAAAAAATGCATCGTGAGTTTTTGGTAAAATTCGCTACTGCACATAGCGGCAGCATTGTGATGTATTTGGATTGGGCTCGCCAAAATATGCATGTTGAAGCACTGCTTGAGGTAAGTGCTACCACTAACAAATTTACATAGCATGTTTTCACTACACAATAATGTAAGTTTTGTGTATCTGTTGATATTTTTGTAAAAAATATATAATAATTTATATATTTTAATCATCGAAGTACATTAACTATTTAAGTTATTCAAGTATAGAAACTTACCGACCAAGATGCGCGATTGTGAGAGTGGCAGAGTGAGAGAGAGAGATTTTCAAATCAAATCATTTTATTTGGATAAATAAAGTACCTATGTACAGAACGGTTATGTAGTAGTTGTAAAATAAAATCATTATTTTGTTCCGAATATTAAATAATGAACTTTGCTGAACACTACTGGATACGCAATGACGCGATAAGGATAATCTATGAGATTCAGCAAAACGAGATCATCGTAGTTTACAACGAGAGTATCAGCATTACCTATTTGTGCAATAATTAAAAAACTATTTGTGCAATAATTAAAAAACTTGATATTATTTATCTTAGATCGCCGACCGGTTGTTCCGATTGGAGGAAAATAGCGTGGCTAACGAAATCATCGAAAATGTCGTTACATACCTTCAATATGTGGCACACCCGTTATTTATTATATCCCAGGTAATATCCCGGTATAGTTGTTCCATCTCACGAAGACCGTTTTACTATGAATGTTGTTAGACGTGTACATACTCGTACACATTGTTTAAGTTTAAGGAACCTCAGGTCCGATTTCACTAAGCGACAAAATTTTACTCATTCTTCCACGAAGTACCGCCGACAAACCTAAAATACGCAGGCAAGAATCGGATCGCAAGGTACGATCAACTTTTTGCTAATACAGTCTCAGCAAAACGGACTCCGGGAGAAGGAATATTTAAACACCTAGTATAAATTTCTATTAATTTAACATTATTATTTTCAATAATATAAAGAAATGGAAGTAAAAGTGCATTTTTACAGAATAACGTGCGCCTCGATTATAAATTTATGGAAAACAGACCATTCCACGTCGCGATGTTGAAGTATGTGTATCTACTTACCAATAAAGCTTGTCACCGCACAGCTTTGGAGATAGCGAAGATGTTGCTCCTAGTTGATCCTAACGACCCATTAGCGCTGTTGTCACTGATAGACATCCTCGCTCTGAGGGCCAGAGAACATGAATGGTTGATCGAAACAATCAAGTATTTTGACCGGCAACGCGATGCAGGCTTGCTGTACAACATTAAATATTCTAATGGACTTGCACATTTTCATGTTGCTCATAAGAAAAAACGTAAGTAAAACTCACGAAGTGTCTCTGGATAAGTATATAATATAGCGGCTTTCCGCCCGCGTGGATTATACGTTTCTTTTCATTTTACTATGTCACTCAGGAATAATGTAGCTTTCTGTTGTTGAAAGAAGTTTCAAAATCGGTTCAGTAGATCCAGAGATTATCCCCTACAGCCTCAAATCTCACAAACTTTACCTCTGTGTAAAATAAGTATAGATTGTGCATGTAGAACTGCTAAAATTAGTTCAATACTAAAATTCAAGGCAGAGAAATAAAAAAAAAATAACTTGCGAACTTTGTATTTTGTAGGAGTCGTAATTTTGCCTTTACGATAATTTGGTAATTTGGGGTTGCATTATATCGATTTTATAATTTGCAGTGGACTTTGCTGAGGCCGATAAAATCATCCAGGAAGCTATATTAGCACACCCACAGGTGTTTGTCAAAATCCTGGAATTCTGCAGCGTTTCTGACCCCGTACTACTGGGACATGCCATTTTCAAAAAAGACCCTCAACAAATGTAAGATATATTTTATACACTATATTTTTTTATTGTTGCTATATTTTAGAAGCAATTTGTCATCTAATTAAAAACCAGCGTTGAACCTAATCTGTAAAGCATATTCCCGAATTGGCGGAATGTTTATCATGTATAATTGTTTAAGCTGGAGTCCTGGAGTCGAAGAGCTTTTCATGATATATGCGAAAATGACTTGGCCACGCTGGAATGAGCCCGCAGTGATAAGCTGGCTCCTGAGGAATGCTAAGGAACTCTGCGAGCGATATAATAACAATCCGAAGGTTCAGGTAATTTAACTTATTTTACTTTATATCACTTCAAGCCAGCAGCTTTTTGGCCTATGTCAGTAATCTGGGTTTTAGAGAGCAGTTAGCTATTTGTGATGCGGTCTGTTAATTTGCCTTCCATCATACTATGCTCCATGGCCCGCTGGCAAACCCCTCGCAGACCTCTGATGTTTTGTCAAAGACCAGGTCTGTGCGTCGTATGTGAGGATGGGGAGAATACATGTGCCGCATGTCAAACGAGCTGTGGGCTAAACAAAGTACCGATTGGGTCCCACAAAATGGCAGACGATAGCGCGGTAGGACAAAGGCGGGATGAGCCGGACGGCTTCTGGAAGGGTTGGCCTTGAAGGATTGGATTGAATGAGGAATGGAAAAAGTGTAGGGGGACCTTTGCACTGCAGTGTGACGAAAATGTCATTTTTTTTTCTGTAAATAGATCTTTTACAAGTAGTTTTTTTACATTTTTTTAACGATGATTTTTTAGAGATGGCCCCGACGTTTCCTATCTGACGACCTCTGAGAAGAAACGTCGAAACAAACTCAGAGAATCATGGTCTCTTTTAAAGTCTAATATTATATGCGAGTTCAATAATATATAATAATAATAACTTTATATCAGCACACTTGTATATGTTAAGAGTTTGGAATAAATATTTAATACTGCATATGAATCAGTTCTTGAATATCCTAAATCATGCTATTTAAATTCACTGTTATTTAAATTTCTTGTTAACAGGAGGAAGCTGAAGATTGGGCGCGGTGCCGCCATGGCTTGTTCCAAGTGTGGCCACCAGAATATCTGCGACATATTTCAATTCTCAGTAGCATGGCCAAACTAATTCTTGACGCTGTATGTATAACATTAATTTTACATAGAACTAATTCCCTCGTAAACTACAGACAATATTAATAATTAGACTAATTAATAATGTTAGTTAGTATTTCCTATCCTTTGATATTTCCAAAATAAGAACTAAAAAGAAGTTAGATGGTTCAGAAACCGCCGGATTATTGTGTGTGCACACGTCGTCACCTCGTTCTAACTTTTCAGTGGATACATGCGTGATGGTATGTTTTGTTGTGTGTTTCCAGCCGCTGACTTCGTTCTTCCGGCCCACCTGCGCTTGGGACCCGGTGTTCGACAACTCGGTGAACCGCTACAACTACACGTACCACGTGGAACGGCCGCGCAACGTCGGCGCCTCCAGATCGCCTGTTTACAGGTTCTTCTATTCAATGATCCCGTCTTATTACCAACCCCCGGTTGACGACGACTGAGTACGTTATTTTTAGTTCTTATCTTCATTTTATTCAATTAATTATTTAATTCATTTATAATGATTATATATTTTATGTTACTTATTCTGATATGTTACTTTTCATATTTATTTGCTCCTTTGTTGTTGTTTAGTAAGATTTATTTCATATGCATTCATACTGTAAGATAAGGACCAATATAATTAAGAAAAGGGGTCAGGATTTAAAGCAGATTAATCTGATATAATACTTTAGATATTTAAAAATATTTAAATAATTGACGCTCTAAATTATTTCCTTCTATGATAATACTTACGGCCTAGTTATATCAACATTATTAATTAAATGTGCATAATAATAATAAAATTATGAATTACCTAAATTGTCAGGTATAAAGTTTTATTCTGAAATTATTATTGTTTTTTTAATTGAACGATGTTTCTTAGCGACATAACATAATTTTTAATTTTTGTAATAATCATATTTAATAACATTATTTATAAATTATTTTATTATCCAGTATAAGTCAAAACTTAATGCTGATACATCATTTATCGCAATTGAACGCTTCGAATTGCATGTTAAGTAAGTTGTATATAATTATTCGCCTCGGCAACCTTTCGTGTTCCTTTTCAAAGAATTACCACTGCGACAAAAATCTTTCGCGTGTTTCGTAATTTTTACGTACATAATATAATAATAATCCTTAATACACATTTGAATCAATCAAAATAGACGAAAAAGTATTTACCCTCTCAAATAACGGTTCGCGTCTCAAGTTGGCCGATCCAAACGGCCGCGCAGGTAAAGTAATATAAATAAGTGATTTTATTTATTAAAAAAAAAATAAAAAAATCTAACAATATGGCTGACAAAAAATAAAAAAGGGAGCCGTAATTAAATTGATTCGATATTATCAAATAAGGTATCTTTGGATTCGTCTTGATCCAATAAGCTTCCTACGGTACCTACCTTTAAAGTGTTACAGGAAATCTAAAGCAAACACTGGACGAATGGAAGACGTACGGTCTGCAACTTCTTACTATTAGCGTCATTTCTTGCGTACAATTTCAGACACGCACAGTTATTCCGTCGAAACCGCAAGTTTGAATATTAAACTGAATACATAGCGTCGCCGCGTCGCTACAAACGTTTCATTGTAAATACTTCAAGTGTCATCATTCTTTAAATGTATTTGTTATTTTGGTCCAAATTAACTTCTATGAGCTGTATATATCGCACATATTTATTTGCCATTCACGTACAAAACTGTGTATATATCAAAATAAATTAAAGCAAAGCAATTGTATCAGCGATGTTCTAATAAAAAATACAATCTTAAACAATGTATGTTTTTTTATTTTGCTATTATTTCAGTGACTTTATATTGTTAACTATGAGTTGCGTTTTGTTTTCACGTGTTGTTAGTAATGGTTTTCAAATTTAATTATCCAGTAGTACCATATTATGATATAATAGGTAGTAGGTACCTAAGTCAACTAGACTATTTTTAGAGCAACGCTGCGGTAAGTGACCTCTGATCTTTATCGAATCTTAAAACTTTGTGGTACGATTATGACTTTTTATTTATGGTACGTCCAAAGCCTATTTTTCTGAACCAAAATTGGAAAAGCAGATATGTAACTTCTTCGGTGTCCGCCCATCTTCGGTAAGTGTTCGCCATTCGTTTTTGACTTTTAACTAGCTTTTAACCCACTAAATAAATAAAAAAATACGTGGGTTTAAACACATTCTAGACTAATGGCCGTAGTAATCGCGACCATAATCTACCTATATCTATAACTATACAATATATCTCAATGTATAGATAAAAAAGAGGAAAAAATATATAACTAATAAACTCTGAAAATACTGATTATTAAGTCAAAAGCTGCATTATTCTAGGCATTTTTTATTACACGGGAAACCGGAAAGGTCTAACTCTAGAAAATAATGTTCAGATCTCTCTAGGTATAGAACTCGACAAACATATTGAGTAAAGATAGAAGGAGATGGCTAACACAATGGCGCAGCCCGAGCCGTCTTTTCATTTTTCAAAATTATTGCCTGCCCAATTGTCAAGAAGTCAAGTCAAGCCAAGCATAGCGGAGGTCTGTCTGCGCTCTCCTGCGTCCGGTATGTCTACTGCGGATAGAGGGACAGGTGGAAAATTGTATCTCTCTTCGCCGTCTCTTTTGCAAGCATAAATTGCATACGAACAGGGAAGCGAGAGGACCACCCACTGCCGCGACAAGATCACGGCGTTGCTCTTACCAAGCTTAGTCTACCTCCAGCGTGTGCTGCGCCATGTTCTAAGGGCAGTCCAAGCCAGTGGCGGATTATCCATATAGCAGGAGTGGCAAATGCTACGGGCTTCTGTATCTAAATCCGGCAACCTACGCCCGAGCTTAATTTTTTGAATGAAACCTATTAAGACACAAAAAGATATGAAGACACTAAAAATTGCCAAAGCTGATTATTCCAAGTCAAATACTTAATTAAATGTATTGAGTTTTTTTTACTACTTTATACTTGATAATCTACAGTAGACTAGGGCGCGGGGCCCGTAGCCCGTAGCATATTCTATTGAGGGGCAATGGAATATGCTACGGACCCCGCGATTGCTTAATCCAGCATTGGTCCAAGCAATGGTGACCCGATCCGAGCCATGTCCTGAAAGCACCTGCGTCAGCTGAAGACAGCCATGATAGGCCGTACCGCCACTCTCGTAGCGTGCCCTTAGCCATCCTAGCTAGCTAACTACCAAAATTGTCAATTTTGAAGATTTTATTTAAGTAAAAGTATTAGTATAAACTCTCGAACTTGTACCTATAGTAAATGTCGTGATTACTATTTTCATGCACCTTGAATAGATAATTAGACACTTAATTTGTGAAAAAAAAATCGGCTACGTCGAACGATCAGTCTTGAACCGGGGTTCTTAGAGGGTTGTTGCATTCGGAGTGGACATTATGCGTTTTAACCTTGACTAAGAAACCTAGTACCTATGTGTGCTGTCGAGACGAAACGCAACACTGAAAGGAATTGTTTTAATAATTTAAAATAAACGTTTCTTTTTGTCCACAGCAACGACATTCGCAACGATTACCTTATCATGCTTTCTCAGATATCAGCTCATCCGCTTAGGGCACCCTTAACACCGGCTGACGCAGCTTTAATATTGGCACAAAGTGATCTTTTTGATGATGACTCTTCCAGCTCGTCCCCAGACCACTATTCGTCGTCGTTCAATATGGATTTGATGTTTAATGACAGTGACAGCGACTTCACTACCTATGATTACGACGATGATGAGAATTATGAATTATATGAAAGAGACATTGCCGAAGCCATGGAAGCAGCGGCCCTGAATGAACGAAACACTGAAAATCCTGAGGAAGCCACGGAAACCGCAGCTTCACTGGAAAACAGGGTGAACACACAGAACGCGAATGATCTGATCAGTCGAGAAAAGTAAGACTTGAATTATTATGTTTTCATTTTCGTAGGATAAGCGGTACTTTTGATAAATTTATCTTTACATAATAATACAATATTAAAAATATACATTTGGATAAATATAAACAGTAACGCAAAATTTCATTAAATGTATATGCAATACCTATGTAGGTACCTATTTCTTCATTTTCTTCATCTTCATCAGTGTTAACGTAATGTTTTATCAAGTAACAATACAATAAAATGATAGATAAATGTTTCATGTTCTAATACGAGTCTCTTAAATACGACCATAATTCAATGTCTTAAAAATCTCTGTGTAATTAATATTATAACTACCTATATTATGTCAATACGAGTATACTCGTATTGACATAATATAGCGTATGATACGCGCAATGTATGCAAAGCTGTATTCTCAGTAACGAAATAATGATTGTATATTGTTGGTTTTATAGAACTATAGGCCGACCGTTTACCTCGCGTATCGCCTGCGCGGTAAGAAGGGAGCGGTAGGAAGTAAATAAATACTTAAAAAAGATACTTATTATTTTATTCTTTACCAAAAATGTCTATCTCGAGATAAATCTTTGGATTATTGACTCCGTGTGTAGCGTTACCCGCCCCCGCTCCCTTCTTACCGCGCAGGCGATACGCGAGTTAAACGGTCGGCCTATAGCTGCCTTAACAATTTCGACAATGTACAAACATTTTCTGATCAGGTACGCTACGCTTACCTACATTGCACATATACACTATTTACAGAAAAAAGTTAAAATAGTAAGGATTGACATTAATGCTACTATTTTTTCTTTTTATTTAGTACATAAGTATTTATGTATTTTGACGGTTGTTATGTGAGATTTAAATCCGAATTTTATATAAAAAAATATGATTACATTCCTTACTGATATACCTATGCAATGATCAATTTAATTGAAATGTCTGCAGCATACACAAGAACCTTTTAGGCTAGAAGTAGCAGAATGTGTGAAATTTTATAAGAGTTACCACACGGATGTGTGTGTGGAACGTGTGTGTGTGTGGAAAACTTACGGTATCTGTGCGTCAGTCATCCAACCAGTTGGAGACAGTGGCGTAGCGTGTCTGTTCGGTCCGCACCGGGCGGCACTTTGGCGGGGG
Source organism: Subacronicta megacephala (assembly GCA_958496365.1). Classification (NCBI taxonomy): domain Eukaryota; kingdom Metazoa; phylum Arthropoda; class Insecta; order Lepidoptera; family Noctuidae; genus Subacronicta; species Subacronicta megacephala. The sequence continues at coordinate 9,388,470 of OY292513.1, read as the reverse complement.
CGGCATTTCACAGGTGGTCAAAAAAAAAATACAAGTACCTATCATAAGTTTGTTTAGTTGTGGAATAAAATACAGTATCAACAACAATTTAACTTTTTTTTATGTGGGAACATTTGTTTACTTTTCAGTTTAGATTTTTTGTTATTATTTAAAAAATTAAAGGGCGGCAAATTCGGGATCCGCACCGGGTGCTTGTGACCTGTGCTACGCCACTGGTTGGAGATGACAATCAGTGCGTGCGCCCAGCTGTGGGCCAGCGACCAATATGCAACACCTGATAGCGCACAGATAGTTGCGGAAATGCTACAGATCTCATAATTTACAAAATGTTGAAAATGATTGAGAATTAGGATTTATTAATATAATTTTCGTAATGGCCAAAAAGTTACAATATTTAAGTATATGACGCACTAGTTGCGTAGGTAACGGCGGCGGCAGGCTCTGCGTTTCACGACTCTGTTCTGCAGCAGTACGTTGCTATTCGGACTACATCCGTTCCTCAATGTTTATTCCATTATTTTAATTATAAATGTTTATAATTATTAAGGAATTAATGGAATTATAATTACTAATATAATACTTATATGTATGAATATATTATTGAAGTACTATTTGGTCTAGCTAAGCTGGCCTTACTTAGTAGTAAACCAACCTTTATTTATTGTTGGAGTAAATAAATAAAAAAAATCATGTTGTTTCAATAACGATACCTACCATAAAACCAAAGTAGGTATTATAATATGCAAATACTGTAGTTCTAAAATTAAACTTAAGGCACTCAGGATCAAACCGTACAAGGGCAAGAGTCGTATTCGCAGGAGTATGTATTGTGATTGTGCATTTGCAAACTACTGAAGATTATCACGATTTGCTTTGAGATTCATTCTATGCTCTAGTTCATAAGTATTAAAAAAAATACTTCTAAACACAATAGAGGTTGAAAATCTTAGGAGGCTCTCTCGTAGAGTTGCTGGGCTTGGTAAAGAGAGCAGTACTCCTAACGGTTCGTCGCTAGGTTTCCTTTTCTAGGGGCATGTTGGTAGGTTACTATTTCTTATATTTTTAAATGTTAATCTATTGTTTTTTTATATATGTGGCAAAGAAGCATACGGTCCGCCTGATGTAAAATAAATACCGTTGCCTATGGACGCTAGTTCGACACCAGGGGTATCGTTTGCGTGTGGCTGACCCTGTAAAGGATATGGGAGGTGGGAGAAAAGCCGATCTGAGGAGAGGGGCTGAGAGAGGAATTGGGACTCCGGCGCTCCAAGCTCACCAGTAACAAACGCAACATTAACAACAAAAACGGAACGCAACGATATGCATCACGTCGACGTCAATATTCTGTGGGGGTGGTACTACCCATTTCCATTCATGCTGTTTTTTTTTTAATATTTACCTAATCTATACATATCTCATCAGTTTTTACACGCATCACGCAAAAACGACTGCATGAAATTGGATGAGGTTTTCACAGTTGTTTTCCTGGAGGTCTAACTTAAAATGTTCTGACTTCAATTTTGTTATTGTTACGCCGCACTGCATAAAAGCCTGCCTGCCTTTTGCAACGTGAGTGAAATCTCGGGCAACGGCTAGTAATGTAATATATTTTTTTATGGTATAACTCGGCAAACAAGCAGGCGAGCTACAGTAAGTTGGTCATCGCCGCCCATGGACATCTGCAAAACCAAAGGAGTTGCATTATGCGTTGCCCAACCTATTTATGGAACAGGGAGGGGAAGGAAGGTGACTGAGAGAGGACTGACTTTTCCATTTTAAAATAATATGAAAATAATGGAACTAGTGTTGATTTTGTGGAACAAGTGCTAAAAAATCATCAGTAGTTCCATCGTGGAACTGTTAATGGAGGTACCATTAACAGTTCCATGATGGAACTACTACCTACTAGTGGCAATGATACTACTACATAAATATGCAGGAAAATGATTCAATTAACAAATCCTGTGATCCGCCTCAAGTAGGAATATTATTCTTTCAATACTCTTTCCCTCGCACTACTTGAAAAGGAATCATTAGGGACTGATAGTGCTGTTGAAAATAAAAAATATCAAAAAAATACCCATTTAGAACCCTTTGTAATTCTATACCTACAATTTTTTTTACGGTAAAGCATTTTCTCTCTATTACAGTACTAGGTACGACACCAGCCAACCGCGAATTTTTCTATCTGCAGATAGGTAAGTGCACAGGATTAGCGCGCTGACTGCACGAGCAGTTCCAATAATTATGTCGATCACTGGCTGATTGCTCGAACAGTCTGTGTATGGCTAGCCATAGATTTGCAATATTATAATAGGGCAAAAAGTTTTTTATTAGGTTAACATCAGGTACCTATTTCGTTATTCTGAGTAAAAACCTGCTTAGTCAGTCGATATTCTGAGGTAGGTACCTAAAAACCTTTCCAAACTGTCATCATAATCTGAAAGTTAAATTGACATTAAAAGTCATTAAATAGTACTTGTAGAAGCTTTTTTAGGATTTTATTGTTATAAGACATTGATAATGATTCATAGCCACCCTACATCGATATTTTGTATTATAGCGACTGAATTTTGTGAAAGATTTTCCTTTTGTGGACTGAGAAGTACGTAGGTACCTACTTGTGCAAATTATTGAAGTAGACCGGGCAATGCTTGTGTACAAATACTTGTGCTGTACACAGAGCGAGAGCCGCTTCGGATTAAGCCGCCAAGTAATGCGACTCTTGAGGTAGGCACGCATGGATACACATCAAGCTATGTATTTCCAGTATAAGCTGACCCTTCACTGTACAGAAAGAGTTTTATGGCACGGAAAGCCTTTGCAATGTG